>CACRXK020013442.1:0-14034 GCA_902702795.2 Paramuricea clavata
ACAAAATTTATTATATTTGAACTGTTTTAAATATCTCAACATGGATGATCCTGTTTTGGCTGTTCACATCTAAACACTCAATGTGCCATTATATATAGTGTGTGTGTGTGGGAGGGGGGGGGAGGTTGTGTCTTAATTTGTTTGAAAATGCAAATTGAATCTACATGCTTAATAATATTTTGAAGTTCTCCCTGAGATTCTTACAGTCTAAGGGACTCTGTCTAGGATCCTGCAACCCTTACTAGCAGCTATATTCCTGGCACCTGCCGGTTACTTGGCCGGTTACTTGTTAGGTGCTGTTTCCCCAAAACACTGCTATCTGTATGATTACACACCATGCCTTGGCAATGCTCACACCCGACATCAATACCGGCACCTAATTAGATCCCTCCCATATCCAAATCCATCCCTGTATGTACATCATTTTGGAATTGGGAAGCTCTTGAAGCTTCAAAACAATATTTTAAAGGGCAATGTTTGGTGATAGTGAGATTAGTTCAGTTATATATTATCTCTATTGTTCCAGAATGATCACCTAGTACCAGAAGCCATCAATCACACTAAATGGCATTACATGTATCAGGGTTGCCCCTGCCAAGGTGAGGGGAGAGGCACAGGGGGTGACCGGCAAATTATTGTGATGCTGAAAATAAAGGGGATTCACATGTTCAGGAAGGGAATAAATTTAGCTGGGCTTTCTCAAGTTCGGCCCCTTAAATTTGTGATGCTTTTCCTGGCATTGTTCATATGCCTTTAAATTATACCATTCTCATGACCATGGCTCAGCACAAGGTGTTCATTTTAAATGTACCAGTCTAATTAGCAGTTATTGGACCAAATTACTGTTCTGATCATTCTATCATTTATTTTCAATACAACAAAGGGTCATTGCATAGAATACATTAATGTATAAATTGATAAATATCTCACTTTCATTGATAAGTCAATGTACTAATTGAGTTGATCACAATATACTGCACTGCCACTGTTACTGAACCTTGTCAATCCTGCTCATGCAATCAGATACCTACCAAGTCCATAACATGCACTTCTCCCTGTCTATCCTTAATATCTTGAAACCTTGAATACTTTGATAATCTTACAGTATTTAAAAATTCAAACTGCATTTGTCAAAATGTTGGATATAAATGCATCCATAAATATTAGAGTGACTAGCTCCAGAGAGGGCCTTCATATACAGTACCTCAAAGTTGCCCTGGAATTAATCCTGGATTATTAAAATAATTTAACTGGAATTTATGTCATGGTGGTGCTGCTGGAAGGCATTTGACCTGGAACATTGTTAATTTGTTATATTGAATCATTGATTGGTGTTAAGTGGTAACAGGAAGCGATAAGTTACAGGAAGTGATATAATTGGCAATGAATATAATAGTTTGCTTGAAGTATTCTTATCTATTTTGCATAAGAAACACAACCCTGGTCAGCTTTTCATGTCATTTGCACCATATTTTACACAGAAAAAATGTCTGTGGTTTTGCTTTCAATTATTCTATCAGTATGTTGTTGTGTACATGTAAGTAGTGTACACCTGTATGTAAAATTGTAAATTATAGCTACAACTTTGCTACTCTATAATCCTCACTCAAATAGGAATAAATAAGGCTAGTCAAGTTTCGATCTGATAAAACTTCGCGTAAAAATGTTTTCAATTTATTTTAAAACTCACATGATTATGTTGTTCTCACCCTATAAGGCCGATTTTTTACGTTTTTTCCCCGAAAATCCAGTAAATTACGTTTCGATTGTGATGTGTGAACTTCAAAGAAAAGCTCCCTCAGAACGCGGGAAATCGCATTTCCGAGGTCCTAGATTTCAAAATTTCCCGGGGGAGGATTCCCCCGGACCTCCCTACAAGTGCAAGGTTTAGTGCATCAGTCAACGAAACCACTGGAATCGCCCCTAACTCTGACTTGGGCTAAACAAATTGACCACCTGTGCAACAAAGCCACCAAATTGCTTGGATATGTCCGAAGATCAACCTTAAACATCAAAGATATCACGGTTTGTCGCAGACTATATTTGTCTTGTTCGTTCCCAGCTCTGCTATGGATGATAACCTTAATCAAACAAGTGGAAAGACTTCAAAGACGTGCAACAAAGTACATCCTAAATCTGCGCTTCCGTTGTGACACAACCTAACCTTCTACAAATTAACACATAGCATCATGACCATTGACAATAATCTAATACAGTTGTCACCCAATAACAACAGAAGAGAAACCAGGTCGTCTAATCCCAATCGTCTGTCAATTACAACAGCACAATGCAAGATCACTACCTACCAAAGGTCATTTCTCAACCGAACAAATAGATTATGGAACGTACTACCAAAAAGTTTGACAAGCAATAACATTAGTTTAGGACAATTCAAAAACGGACTTTCTAAATATTACAAGTTAGTGCTGGAAGACTTTTTGACGTTGATGATCCAAGGACATGGAAATCTATATGTTTGTCTTGTAACAAGTCTTGAAATCTGTCCTGTCAAATATCATTTTGTTATTAGATTTGTGTTTGTTTTATTGTATTAGCATAGTTCATGGGGCCACTGTAATTGGTGAACACTGTTGCGTGCACCCTGCCAAACACATATCCCTTACAAAAAAAGTCTATAGGCCTGGCCTATAGGCCAACCTATAGGTTCCTATAGGAAACCTATAGGTTTTTATAGGCAATTGGAACATTTTCTATAGGTGACCAAAAGGGATGCCTATAAGCCTATAGAGCTCTATAGATGCCTAAAGGCTTCTATAGGGAATCGGAACATTTCCTATAGGCACCTATAGGCCACCTATAGACTTTTTTCGTAAGGGATTATATGTTGTTGTACATCAGTACTGTTAAATGTTGCCTGTTACTTGGCAAAGTTAAATAAATAAATTTGTAAATATTTGCTCCCATTTTCAGACTTTCAACCAATGTATCATAATAAATATTCCAATATTTTTCTTTTCAACTTTTCACAAGTTCCATTTCCCATTTTAATACAACTATTGGTATCTATAGATGCTGTGTTTTTTATTTTTTGAAAGCTTACAACAAATTTACTTATTTCATAGTAGAAATAGAAACCTATATCATTTTTTGTAAACGGTTGGCAAAATGGCTGACTTGAGGTGAAAACATAAAAAATATTGCAAGGACATCCCACTCTGATTTCTTTCAAAAATTGTGATTTACACCTTCACTTTTAAAGTCAACTAAACATCCAATCTTACAAGTGTCGCTCACATGGTTGTATAGAAAATCGAATTTTTAGGCAATTGTTATACTTTTGAAATATGTTGTCAAAATGGGGCAAATTTTATACAAATGTGTCAACCAAAATTGACACTTAATAGTCGATTATTGCCCCATTCTTTGTACAAGCATCAAATTATGTCACTTCATATTGCGAATATCCAGCTACACAACTATATAAAAATTATTGAGAATCATGCACAATTGAAGCAGTAATAGGATAAAATATACACAGCAACCATAACTTCCACGGGCAAAAAGGGAAACTAAACAACTTTTAGGAAATAAATTCCCAATGATTGAGGATTAAGGCACACAGCTCAAACCAGTTTACTGTTGCTACAAAGTATGGTAATGGACCTCTCTTTTGCAAAAAAATCAGCAAGATATAATGTTGTTTAATGTGAAAATAGAGTTCCCAAAATTGTCATACCTGAGTAACTTCTGTCGTCAAACATCACTCCTGCTTCACCCTTCCACAAATTGAAAGTGGTCGTTTTATTCCAAAATTGGTACATCACAGCTGTAGGAGCTCTGAGTAGACTAACCATGATATGCAGAATTCATTTCTAGTATTTATTTTAAAATCCAACTACTTCCCACTCGAATATTTGGCCAGTAATTTATATTGACTTAAATTTTGACCCAGCCATTTTCGCAAACAAAAAAGTGTTCCATTTTCGCGCAAAGCATGACTGTATTTTAGAGCAATACAAGTAAGAAGACAATGTTAAAAGAACATATTTACAAGTTTTCAGCTAGGAATGTAAGCATGTTAATTTAGCTGCTTTAACTGCTAGCCTGGATCGCAACATACTTTTGGAAAGTTGACAGAGGATTATGGGATATGTCTCGTACCGTTTGATTTTTTTTAACAAATGATCATGAGGTGGTGAGCTGGTGTTGGTTGCTGTGGCTTTTTTCAGCTAGTCAGAGGTTAAAGGCTAAGTTTTACCTTCTTTGGCCGAGCCCACGAGTGTGATGAGTCATATGCTATTCACGGAAGTGCGCTGACCTCGCAGACATTAGCCTTTTTTATCTCGTTTTTTCCAGTTCTTTGTCTTTTTCCGGGGTTTTTTTTTCAGTTCTTGCACTTTGGCTAAACCAAAAAACCTGGTATTTTCCGGTATACCTCAAAACTGCCCCAGCGTAGCGCCAATTACTCAATATTCTAAAAAATCTCATTGGGCCTACTCGTAGGTTGTTTCTATGTTTTTAACATTGAGTACCCCAGCCTTGTGCAAAAATGTGTTCCTGTTCCTCGAAGCGGCAATGATGCAGAGGACCACGGAAGCAAGACGAGAGTTGCAATAAATAAATTCTTGCGAGAACTGAAATGACATTGAACTGAGCCAGGTGATTATCTATGTAATTAACATGCAGTATTGGCAATACCGTAATGGATGTAAGTTTTTGTATAGCGTTAACCAGCTAAATAATTATGGATAGTATAATCCTTGACCTTGTACCTATGATATGTTTATTAAAATTGTGTTCCTTTATTTGTTGCAGTTTTACTATCTTTGCGTCCAAAATGAGAGTAAAATTTTAAATTAGAGTAGTTTTCACCCTGATAAGGAATAAAATTCACTCCAGTTTTGGTATATTTTTGACTCCCAAATGAGAATAAAATTTTAATTTAGAGTAGTTTCCATCCTCATAAGGAATAAAATTCACTCCAGTTTTGGTATATTTTTGACTCCCAAATGAGAATAAAATTTTAATTTAGAGTAGTTTCCATCCTCATAAGGAATAAAATTTACTCCAGTTTTGGTATATTTTTTACTCTAAAATAAGAGTAGTTTTCACCCTTATAATGTACCGATCAATTTGAAACTTCAACACCGCCCCCCCCCCCTGGCATATCCCGGGAATTTGACTTCAAGTCTTCTCCAGGGAGTAGGGAATTTGATGTTCTAAGTCTTTCATGTAGTGGGGCATTTGATAAGGGTGGGGAATTTGAACCGGATGTCTTAAAATTTTGCCTGTTTTCATGTGCTTCCTGCATGCACAGAAAAGACTTCCCCCATTGGCGGCAAATACAGTTTTCTCAGATTTCGAGGGAAACGGCCTCAATTTTGTGAAAAACTGGCTCAAAGAAATGGGCATGGAAAAGCTATGTGCTTCATTTGAAGGTATGTACTGCAAAATTGTGTGCAAAACTTTTTAAGTGAATTTCGCTATCTTGCCGAAAAACATTTCCGTATATTTTGTACTTTTTGTATTTACTGTTTCATAATTTTCATTTGAAGGTGGGGCATTTGAACGCTTAATTTCTTGTTACATTGGGGCATTTGAAGAGTTTTTGCACAGGGGTGGAGAATTTGATCAGTCAAATTTCAAAAAGTTCAAATTCCCGGGGTTGGCCCGGGGGGCATGTTGAAGTTTCGAATTGATCGACGCATAAGACTCGTAAGGAATAAAATTTACTTCAGTTTTCATATATTTTTGACTCCAAAATAAGAGTAAAATTTTAAATAAGAGTAGTTTTCATCTCATAATTAGGAATAAAATTTACTCCAGTTTTGGTATATTTTCTATTCCAAAATAAGAGTAAAAGTTTAAATAAGAGTATTTTTCACCCTCATAAAGAATAAAATTTACTCCAGTTTTGGTATATGTTTGACTCCAAAATAAGAGTAAAATTCTAAAGTAGAGTAGTTTTTTTCACCCTCATAAGGAATAAAATTTACTCCAGATTTGGTATATATTTGACTCCAAAATAAGAGTATTTTTCACCCTCATAAGGAACAAAATTTACTCCAGTTTTGGTATATGTTTGACTCCAAAATAAATAAGAGTAAAATTTTAAATAAGAGTAGTTTTCACCCTCATAAAGGAATAGAATTTACTCCAGTTTTGGTATATATTTGACTCCAAAAAGAGTAAAATTCTAAAGTATTGTAATTTTCATGCCCGTAAGGAATAAAATTTACTCCAGTTTTGGTATATTTTTGACTCCAAAATTAGAATAAAATTAAATAAGAGTATTTTTAACCGCCCACAGGAATAAAATTTACTTAAAGGACAATGGCAATAAATTTTTTTATTTTCAATATCTATTAAACATACCTACAGAATACTTAATTACGTATTTTCACTTGTCTATCGCATTTAGTTGTTCAGAAATATCATAAAACTTTCGACAGTCGTCCGCCATCTTGAAAAAAACCTGGTATGCTAATTTATGTGAGAATAAATTTGTGACGTCAAGAGCAGGGGAAACAAATATTGTCAATATAAAATAGTATGCGTGCGAACACATTCTACAAAGATTTTGACCAAAAAGTGTGGATAAAGTGCGGATAACTGCGTAAAAATTTAGCGCTACTACTCTGTGTGTTTCAGCTTTGTTTTTAAAATAAACGCGTTGATTTCGGCAGTAAAAGCGCTTTGATTATAAATGATTACCATAGGCATAGTCTGGTACTATGTCAATATGACAATATGCTCGCCTATTTTGTAGACTTTTATATTTACTGCTCTCGGTGATCACGGCTATGACCACATCAACAGGAACAATATCGCATAAATAAACACTATTAATGACTGAGAATATGTTTTGATTCTTTGCAATTCGCGTGTAAAAATCCTTTTGATGTTTCTGTGATATAAATAATGAGAGAACAACTTTGTTTATAAACTAAATTTTAATAAAGCATTAATATATACACCACTGCACTTTATTGGATAATAGAACAATTGCAAATTATAATAACATTTGTTGTAGGAAATTGGGGTTGCATGCTGCACATTATAATAAAGCTGATTGCATAGGAGGAATTAGAGCATCTTCAACCTTGGATTTTGACTCAGCCTTGTTTTAATACTAGGCAGAAATGGCAGCCCTGTCTTTTTATGAAACACTTATTAAACAAAAAAATTCAGCCAAAGGGCTGAGTTAAAAAACAAGGTTAAAATTAAATTTCAAACCTGTTTCGAGCACCCCAGGCCGAGGGCTACTTTATTGAACAAATTCCAACACTGTCAACAGTAAATGAGTTTATCCCAGGCTTGAAAATGCTTCATGTAATCGGTACATACTAGAGTTATTATTAAAAGGGCATAGATTTAGCCAAATTTGAATGAACATTCAAACAATCTCAAAGCCCCAAACCGCTCTCGAATACACAATTCCATTATAGAGTAATTTTAAAACTAGGCAAGGAGATGCAAATAAATCAACACAGCTAGAAAAAGCATACTAAAATGAGTAACATTGCAAAGCATGGTTGCAAAATGTTGTAAAATGCAGAAAACATAGCAAATTTTGTATACTTTTGTATTGCATGCGGAAATTGCTACCACATTTGGGCCACAAATGTAGCAATTTCCGCACACAATACAAAAGTATACAAAATTTGCGAACATTGCAAGGCTATATGTTCCGCATTTTACAACATTTCGCAACTAAACTCTGCAATTTTACTCATTTTTTTTAGTATGCTCTTTCTAGCTGTGGTGATTTATTTGCATCTCCTTGCCTAGTTTTAAAATTACTCTATAATGGGAATTGTCTATTATTGTGTAAACACACACAGGAAGTGGCCTTCTGTTCTTATTCCCCAAAATCTGAAATACCCAACGCAAACATCGTTGGTAAGCTACTAGTCTATAAATTTTGTGTATCTTGTCCAAATCTTTGTCATCCAGATATGGAAAGCGATTTGGTGCAAAATTCAATCATTAAAATTCTACCAGTTTCAACAAACGCCGATCAACATCAACCACTTTTTTCTACCAGTTTCAACAAACGCCGATCAACATCAACCACTTTTTCTTTTTTATAATACATTCAACAAACCGATTCAACGTCAACATTAATTCCGTTTCAAATTCAACTATTCAAAAAGCCTTCTATATCAACACCGATTTTTGTTTCACAACCAAGAAGAGTTTATTGCTTCAGAAGCAACAACTACTAAGTTCAAGATCAACCTTAAAATTTCTGCCAGATTCAAGCAAGCAAAATTTCAATCAACAAAACCCAAAACGCTGTCAACAAAACCCAAAACGCTGTCAACAAAACCCAAAACGCTGTCAACAAACCACACTAGTTCCCAGTCCATTGAGATAAGTTTTCCCGCCATTTTACATGTGGTTCGCTTGTGCTTCGTGTTTATTAAAAATGGCGGGCAATGCAAGTAGCGACGACTTGGATGAAAGAATAAGGAGGTGTATAAGGGAAGAACTTACAAATAATAATGCTGGTGTTGATAGAAACTCGAACCAGACACTAGTAGTCTTCAGCAACATTTGCGTCCAGACAGCTCGGTGGAGTCACTGGAGGACTACCCAGTAGAAGTTCACAGCAACAGAATAGTTCAACGTCGGCGGTTTCTGTTCGTGCTGGAAGAACCGACCGTAACGTCCCATCACATCCTTTGCGTTTTCCTAAAAGAAAGCAAAATGCCCCCGCCAAGAGTAGCAACAAAAAGAATAAACAGACTATTCCAAAAACTGTATATCTGTTAGACAATATAAGTGGCGGGGATGACGAGGATGCGGAGGTGGATGATTACGAATATGCCATTAAAGATGAAATGATTTTGTTGAAAGGAGAGTTTGATTTGGAATGTGATGGTGATGAGGCAAGTATTCAGTCAGAATTGAAAAAGGTGTTCTCAAAAAAATTTCCATTAATATGTGATGATAATTTTGATTTTGTCAAAAGAGACCGTAACACTGTTTGCACACCTGTTGTAAAAGAAGGGCACAAATGGGACTATGCTCATGTGAAGCACTTGTGTGGGGCTGGCAAGCTGTATGTTCGACTAAACACCAACAAAGACATTATAATGGAGGAAGATGTTGGAATAGACTTTGAACAATCACCATTGATTGACTTAAGTCATCCCAGCACATCATCTGGTGAACAATCTATTGATACCAAAATTGAACAATCACCGTTGATTGACTTAAGTCAACCCAGCACATCATCTGGTGAACAATCTATTGATACCAAAATTGCTTCCCTTGCTGCACTATTTTCCAATGCAAAGCAAAGTGATATAACTCATGCAGTAATGATCTATGATAGTCTAGACTCGGCAGCTGGCTATCTTAGTGAAATTTCTAATCTTGAACCAGAAAAACTGACAAATGAAGACAGTGGTGTCTCAAATGCCAACTTGACAGTTGCTGAAATTCTGAAGAAACTTAAAAATAAAATGAATTCCTACTGCACAGCTGAAAAAATCAAGGTAGATAGAGATGATGTGGTTATGGATGTATTTCAACATTACAAGGATTCTAATTTTGATCCCCATGTTCCAGTAAAATTCCAAATTAGAGGAGACCCGCAGTTGATGCTGGGGGTGTCTTACGCCAAGTATATGAGGATGTCTTCCTGAGAATCTTGAAAGGTGATGGTGGTTTTCAACTATTTCAAGGCCCTCTAGACAGAGTTATACCAACATATAGAAGTTCAACTATCCTTTCAGGAACTTTTGAATTGTTTGGTAAGATAATTGCACACAGTTTAGTGCAAGATGGTCCTGGCTTTCCATATTTTTGCCCAACGCTGTATTGGTATATTGCTACTGGTGATTTGCAACAAGGAGTTGCAAGAGTATCATGCATTGATATACTTGACCCAGTTCTTTCAGAGTATGTTAGGAAGGTAAGCATAAGTTTGATTATATACAAAAATTTATAAAGCTACAGATAATATTCCATTGTTATTAAAATCGGGAAAATTTACTTGGTGTTTTCATTGGGATCTAAAATAAGTGAAATTTGCAGTGTCCTGATATCCATGGTATACTAAAAGTTGGTTTTATATACCAAACTGTCAATGACTTGTATACTGATTGGATACTAAAAAAGTTTGAAACATTAGGAAAATGTTAAGCACCTCTGATCAGTCTAGCAGTCTCCTGATAGTTTTTGAATACGAGTTTAACAACAGCATTTCCTCATGAGGACTAGCATATAGAAGTTTGTTGAAGGATTATGTGCATTCTGGTGCATTAATTATTTTAATGAATTGTCTAGTTGCTGACTGCCAAGTCTCCTGTTATAATTGTAATGTGTAGGATAAAGAAAGTTATTGCATCCAGAAGTGGGATACCTGATTCTCAGGGGGTGCTAAAACTGTGAATCATGGTATCCCATTTGGATACGGTGAAAAAAACATTTAATTTTAAGACCCTGTTGATTTAGATTTGTGGTCAAACATGTAAGGACAGCTAAAGGGCACACTTGCGATCTGTGTCCTTATTAATGTTCAGATCAAAATAAAATTGTGTACTTTATAACAATAGACATTTCCACAAAGTAAGTAGAATAAAATGTGTCACTATTTGATTGGCTTTGTCATGAAGTTCAGACATGTTTGCTGTCATTTGATTGGATAAACAATACGCTTGTATAACAAATAGCTAATGGAAGGTAAATATGCATGAATGCTACATGACATCATGTTAAAATGCTTATGTAATAAATGTGTGTGCTGATGATGTTCAAATACAGCAAGGGAAGTGTAACTGTTTTTCATTTTGTAGTGGTTGAGTATGTTTGATGCAGTAAATTAGGATAATAAAGGTTTGTTCAATTTGTTGGTCTGAAAAAAATTTGAATCATTTGTTTTTGTTCAATTGCTAGATAAGAGATGCTACACCAAGCACAATTAACAGCATTATGCGTGAAGATGATTTCTTACAGATAATGAAAAATGCTGGTGAAACTAGATTGCTTCAGGTAAATTTATTTTTTCAACCTTCCTGGTCTTAACCCCTGTAAATTCACAATCAATTTTTTTGCTCAGCTTAATGTGTTCATTGTATTGGAGTTGGTTTCAAATCCTGTTTATAAGTCAATATATAGGGACCATTATTAACATCAAAGTGCAACACGCTCCCCTTGACGAGTAAAATCATGTGTTGTTAGACACTTAGACAGAGTGAAAGAATTAAGTAGGGCATATATGGGTGCGTTGCTGCAGCTTAATGGTTACATTTAATTTGTATATTTGTTTATCTTGGCTGACAGGAGAACAACAAATTGGAGATTGTGCAGTCCCTCCTTGTACATGAAGTGATCTTGAAGCATAAAACAGCCCTTGATCAAATGAGAAAGGGTTTGTCCATCTTAGGATTGTTGGCAGAAATTGAGAAGTCACCAGAGAAGTTCCAATCTTTATTTGTTCATGAAGATGATGATATAAATGCAGAGTTCCTTATATCGCTTCTCAGGTTGCCAGATGCAAGTACATGTACCCCCTCTGTACGAAATGTCGTCCAAATGCTTATGTCATTTATTAATAATGCAAATAAAGAGGTGCTGTGCCAGTTCTTATGCTTTGTTACAGGTTGTAAGTCAAACACAGCAGCTCTTACACCAGGCTGTGTTGATGTGAGTGTAGCAGATGTATCTGACATTTTTGCATCCACATGTTTACTGGAATTAAGACTGCCATCATCTTTTAGTAACCCTGAACAGTTTGATGCTTGTATCAATGCTGTGATTGATACCAAAACCTTTATCAGTACCTTTACAACTGTGTAATAGTTTTGTTTGAACTAGATGTTATGCATGCAATGTAGCTGATGTACAATGTTGCAAGCTTAACCCCAAACAATGGTCTCAACAGGAAACAATAAACATGCCAGGCAACACTTGATATATAGGTAAAATGATAACCAAACAGTAAGATTACACAATCAACCTTGGTTTGGAAATAGTTTGTACAATATTTAAATTGTCTTTAATGGCAATGTATAACAAAACAAATGGAAATAATGGCACTTACATATAACAGTGTTGTAAAGTATATGTATTATGCCATGCCCATTTAATTACTACTTTTGCACATGCATGCTATGCAGAATTTTTCAACATGTTCATTGTGCATTTAGATCATTTTACCAAGTAGCATATTGTTCTTACTGTATCATGTTGAAGTTAAACGCCGGGTCAGCTCTTCCCAAAAATCGGCCATTTGATATAAACTTTTTCAATATATTTCGGATGGACATGAAACTTGCTACATCAATATAACTTTCCGTTCCGAACAATCGTATGTTTTTTATTTTTGAGATTTAACCGTTTTTGGCGGGAAAATGACGTCACGAAATCTCCAGTTAAAATTTATTTTCAATATCTTAATAGTTTTTAAGCAGAATGTGGAAGATCATGTCATGAAGAGTTGAAAACTGAAAACAGATTTCAAATATCTTAATCTAATCACGAGGTACAGGGAGTTTAGAATCGAATTTTCCACCATTTTGTTACTATTTATAGATTTTTCATGGTTTTTATAGTGAAATAACTTTGGATTAGGTTTAGATATTTAAAATCCGCTTTCAGTTTTGAACTGCTCATGATATGTTCTTCCAAATTCTGCGACAAAACTATTAAGATATTGAAAATAAATTTTAACTGGAGGTTTCGTGACGTCATTTTCCCGCCAAAAACCGTTAAATCTCAAAAATAAAAAACATACGATTGTTCGGAATGGAAAGTTATATTGATGTAGCAAGTTTCATGTCCATCCGAAGTATATTGAAAAAGTTTATATCAAATGGCCGATTTTTGGGAAGAGCTGACCCGGCGTGGTTTGTATTTTAGTGTTGGTTGAGTTAAAAGGAACTCAAAGAAAACATATTAGTACACTGAGTCTAAATTGATATTGTTGTATTGATTATTAATTAAACAGTTAAAATAACTTAAACATGTTTATATAATTGCTATTATAAAGAAACCAGCTGTTCAAAAATCAAAAGATAATTGGCATCATCATTACTGTCTTTGCCAGTGTAGTTAGTGCCAATCAAAGGAACAAGCATTCATTGGTAGGGATGCAACTATCTGAAAAAGATATAAGAAAAAAATTGAAATTATCCTTATATATTTTTTAGGTACAGTAGTTGCATCTCTGCCAATGAAAGCTTGTTCATATTCGTTACTGTATGTTGTCAGTTGTGTATTATAAAAAAAAGTGAATTACAAAATGTGCTGTGCATTTTAAACTCACATATATTGGGTCACTTTTGACAATAATTAGTGCCAATTACCTTTTGAATAAATAGACTGAGGAGAGACCCTAACTTGTAAAATTAGTACTTACTGGTACATATATTTCTTGTTTGTGTATTACTATCACAGGATTAAAGTTAAAGCACTCTGTGTTTTGTTCAATTTTAAGTTCAATAAAAATGTTTGGTTCATACTTGCCTAAATGATATGTAAAAATCAATTAAAACATTTACAATGGAATTGTCTTAGAAATGCATCTACTGTACCATATGTTTATTCAATACCAGCATTCAGTAAAAACGGAGTTCTGTAAGGGATTTGTGTTGTTTATGAGCTGGTTGAGAATATGGTCTTCCACATCTATATTAACGTCATCTACCACAACTGTAGTTAGCCCTTCATCATCTGGTGTTGGTGCATATGGATCAAATCCAAACCATTCAAGGTCGTCAAAACCAGTTTCTGAATCAGCAACATTTGCAACTGCTGATAGTTGGTGGTTTCTGATATCTAACATGCCATTAGTCCACATTTGAAGAGGGGACCAATTTCGCTCTGTGCGCATTGTATGTTGATTCCAGGCTGAAACAAATGATTCGAGTGCTCTGTTTATTCTTGGAGTATATATCAAATGCAACACAAACATGTGTAACCTGTTGTCACGGTGAAGGATACCAGACTCCTCCATGGCTTGGAATGTGTAATAAAACATATGGCACACAACACAAAATACATCTCGCCAGAGTCTCTCAATCCTTTGATTGTGCACTGATGTACCAGCTATGTAGCTAC
>CACRXK020013443.1:0-14032 GCA_902702795.2 Paramuricea clavata
TTTTCGCATCTCGTGAGGAAATTCTGCACATAATCAGGTAGTCTGTTAGTTAAAGCTTTAAACGTCATAATGATTTCTCTTTTCTTTAAAATGTCTTCAATTGGCATCCAATTGAGACTTTCTAGTATTTGAGTGGAACGAACATCGTATGATTGTCCTGTGATAACCCGAGCTGCCCTTCTTTGTAACTTAGAGAGTTTGTTAAGAATGGTATTAGATCCATCATTCCATATTGTTGAGCAATATGTCAGGTGAGGAGATACTAGAGCATTATACATTTTGATTAAAATGTGTAAAGGAACAAAGGACTTGGCTCTTCTTAGTAATGCAATATTTTTTGAGATTTTTTTACATTGTGCGTCAATGTGTATACCCCACTTTAATTGATCGTCGATGATAAAACCAAGAGATTTTTTGTTGGTGACCCGTTTAATATTATTATCTCGTATGGCTAATGAAATCTCTTGGTTGTCTTCAAATTTAGTAAGATGATGTCTAGAGCCAATTATCATAAATTCCGTTTTGCTATCGTTTAGCGTGAGCTTGTTACATCTAAGCCAACTATGAACATTCACAAGATCTCTTTTAAGTTTAGTCTCGATTTCATTAGCATCTAAACCGGCACACGAAAGATTTGTGTCATCAGCAAACAAGTTAGCCTTGCTTGTTTCTAGACACTTAGGTAGATCGTTAATATACAAGAGGAATAGGATGGGGCCAAGGTTAGAACCTTGTGGTACCCCACACCTAATTTCTCTAGCATGTGATTTTTTCCCATTCATTAAACAAATCGATTTCCTATTTTGGATGTAAGATTCAAACCATGCGTAAGTAGTTCCTTTTATGCCGTATAGGTGAAGTTTCTTTAATAAGATTTCATGGTCGACAGTGTCAAAAGCTTTTTTCAAGTCCAAGAACAGGACTCCATTGATTAAGCCACTGTCCATGTTATATAACCACTCATTTGTCGAACCTAAGAGTGCCGTCTCAGTAGAGTGCTGTGAACGAAAACCGGACTGTTGCTCTACAAGAATCCTATTGTCAGCAATAAACGTTCTCAATTGATTGTACACTAGCCCTTCAAACAGCTTAGCAACCACAGAAATTACAGAGATTGGTCTATAATTTCCGCAATCAGTTTTATTCCCTTCTTTAAAGACTGGTGATACCTTGGCGATTTTCCACTCGTCCGGAAAAATTGCAGTCTGAAGAGATAGATTAAAGATGTTGGGTAATGGTTGCGCGGTAACATCGCTTGTATCTTTTAATAGTTTTACACTTATGCCGTCCAGTCCTGGTGATTTCCTTGAATTAAGTTGGTTTAAGGCGTCAAAAGTCTCTTGGACTGAAATACATGAAAAATGAAACGAACTCTCCGTAGGAGTGACAAATGTCATAGGGTCAACATTAATATTTTGGACATTTTTCGACAGTTTACAACTGATGGATGAAAAATACTGATTAAAACAGTCCGCAATATTTGTGTCTCCAGTTATAACTTGGTCATCTACATTTAGCTGTGTTACATGGGTAGTTTTGGGCTTTTTTGTTTAATAGCTCATTAATAGCCTGCCAACTCTCTTTGCTATTATTTGCATTAGACAACTTCGTTTTAAAGTATTCTTCCTTAGTCTTTTTAATAAGCTCATTTAATTTATTCTTGCATCTTTTGTAGGCCTCGTTATAATTACTCGATGTTAAACGAACACTCTGTCTTTTAAGATAATCCCTATGATGCATTAAACGCTTTATTTCTTTCGTCAGCCATGGTTTATGCTCACTCTTAACGCGACGCTGTCTAACTGGCGCGTGTTTTTCAGCAATAGTAAGAAAGTTGTTCTTAAATTCATTCCATAGCACATTTGGATCATTCGATGTGGGATCTAGATTAGTATAGTAGCTTAGCTCTTCTTTAAATTGGTGGGAGTTGTAATTTTTGAACTGTCGTGTAAATACAATTTTTGGTGGCTCTTTAGGAATGCTAATTTTCCGACATATATAAACAATACTATGGTCACTAATCCCAAGGTCAACAACCCCGGCTTCTAAGGTTTTATCATCGTCGATATGTGTAAGAATTAAATCAATCAGAGACGAAGAATTATAAGTAGTTCTAGTAGGGGTTTGTATGTGTTGCTGCAGTTGAAAAATATCAATAATATCAATTAACTTAGAAGTAGCTTGGTTTTGAGTGTGCTCAATAAAATTACAATTAAGATCCCCGGTTATGATAATATCTTTGTCTTCATTATCAATCAGCTTCAAGAAGTTTTCGAACTTTTGGAATAATTCAATTTTTGCACTCGGTGGTCGATACCAAGTTGAAATAAGCACTGGTTTACTTTTGGGTTTTCTAACTTCAATACAAAGCAATTCGAGAGTATCTTGTAATAAATCTTCACGTACGATATATGGGATGATAGTCCTTATATATATAGCTACCCCTCCCCCATGTCTGTTTCGGTCAGATCTGACAATATCATAACCAGGTATTTGTACTTCACAGTCTAGGAAAGTACTGTCTAATCTAGTTTCATTTAAGGTCAATATATCGAAAGGTTCATCACGCATATAAATAAGTAGTTCTTCATAGTGTTTAGGCAAGCTAGCGATGTTAAGTTGTGCTACTTTGAAACCTTTAAGTTTAGGAAGAATAGGGTTTGGTTGCTTTACTGGCCTTATTGTATTGGTAACAGGTTGTGAAGGGGGTGGAGCATCGGTAGATGGTCAATTAGGATTTTTTAGATAGTTTGTAAAGTTCTGGGCTAATTTAGCTGTTCCTTGTTTAGAAAGATGGAGCCCATATGGGTTCAAATGTTCAGAGGAAATATTTCTGTGGGTAATGGTGAATCTCTAAAACACGGAATACTAAAAGCCGGAATCTCTAAACTGACGGAATACTAAAATGGGGAATCTCTAAAACACGGAATACTAAAAGCCGAAATCTCTAAAACCCGGAATACAAAAATGGGGAATTTCTAAGAATCTATAAAATTAGCAGTTGCATGGTTAAAAATATCGCGATAACTTATCATTGTAATGTTGTGCCGTTCCGTTTTCCTTTTTACACTTAACCTGACGGTTTGTAATTTGTTTACTTTTCAAACAATAAATCGCGCAGTAGCCTTTTTCAGATAAACTAAATGAGTTCCTGGGCCTTTTTCGCGGAAACATATTTACCTTAGTGTTGAAAGTGGTCGTACGTTTTATTACTGTAAAAAAATGAATTGATGTTTTTGCTAGAATTTATCCATTTCACACTGCCCCAAAACGACACGATTGAGTTCACAAACTGTGTCTGAATGGAAAATGTCGATCTAGATTTAAAATATTAATATTGTATTAAATGGCAGTGTATATTAAATATGTTCGATATAAAATATATATTATATAACTAATTAAGTTCTAAAAATTATATTATAATGACAGTTTTCTTGCAGAATATATAGTTTTCGGAGTTTATAATCTTTTGTAGAGATTCCGGCTTTTAGTATTCTGGGTTTCAGAGATTCCGGCATTTAGTATTCCGGGTTTTAGAGATTCCGGCTTTTAGTATTCCGGGTTTTAGAGATTCCCCATTTTAGTATTCCGTGTTTTAGAGATTCCGGCTTTTAGTATTCCGGGTTTTAGAGATTCCCCATTGAGTATTCCGTGTTTTAGAGATTCCCCATTTTAGTATTCCGTGTTTTAGAGATTCCCCATTTTAGTATTCCGGGTTTTCGAGATTCCGGCTTTTAGTATTCCGTGTTTTAGAGATTCCCCATTTTAGTATTCCGGGTTTTAGAGATTCCCCATTTTAGTATTCCGCGTTTTAGAGATTCCGGCTATTAGTATTCCGGGTTTTAGAGATTCCCCATTTTAGTATTCCGGATTTTAGAGATTCTCCATTTTAGTATTCCGGGTTTTAGAGATTCCGGCTTTTAGTATTCCGGGTTTTAGAGATTCTCCATTTTAGTATTCCGGGTTTTAGAGATTCCCGCTTTTAGTATTCCGGGTTTTAGAGATTCCCCATTTTAGTATTCCGGGTTTTAGAGATTCCGGCTTTTAGTATTCCGGGTTTTAGAGATTCCCCATTTTAGTATTCCGGGTTTTAGAGATTCCCCATTTTAGTATTCCGGGTTTTAGAGATTCCGGCTTTTAGTATCCCGGGTTTTAGAGATTCCGGCTTTTAGTATTCCGGGTTTCAGAGATTCCCGCTTTTAGTATTCCGGGTTTTAGCATCCCCCATTCCCCATTCCTCGATTCCTTTCCCCGATTCCCCATTCCTTGTTATAGTAATAGCCGCAAATCAAGGCGTCTGGGGACGAGGCTGTCTCCGTGCCAGGTCCTGCCATGCAAGGACCTAAAGTTGCATTTCGCAGCTGTCCCTGTTGCTGTTGCTGTTGCTGTTGCTGTTGCTGTTGCTGTTGCTGTTGCTGTTGCTGTTCCTGTTCCTGTTGCTGTTGCTGTCCCTGTTCCTGTTCCTGTTCCTGTTCCTGTTCCTGTTCCTGTTCCTGTTCCTGTTCCTGTTGCTGTTGGTGTTCCTGTTCCTGTTCCTGTTCCTGTTGCTGTTCCTGTTCCTGGTCCTGGTCCTGGTCTGTGCGTAAGATGCCCAGGACTGTTACTAGACATGATAATTGGGGGAGGGTGGGAAAGGGTATTTTCGTGAGCCGTCAATGGTCAATATTTGCTCGCGTGAAATGTGAAATGCTTGATTTTAGTGTCGTGAAATGGGATTTGTTCTACAGCCGTGAGGCGTGATTGTCGATAAAAATGCCCCGTGAAATGAGAATTAAGGATGTCTGATTCGTGAACTGCGATTTTACTTTATTTATTTTCGATCTATTTTATAATAGTCATAATAGACGTGATACGCGATAATCAATTTATATGATCTCACTCGATTGCACAAGAGTAAAAACTTTGAGGCCTTTCGGAGGCCGTCGGACATACTCGTCACTCAAACTTCTAAAGTTATGATCTAGTTTTTAACTGACTCAGGTTGTACCATGCATTGCCGGAACATACTCTTAATAAACATATTATTAGTATATTATTTTATTAGAATCTAGTTCGTGAAATTGCTTTTTTAAGACACGTGAATCGTGAAACAGCTTTTTTTCGTTGTGAAACGTGATCCATACCCCCCTTTCCCACCCTCTTGGGGGTGGGGGGAGGGGGAGGGGGGGTGCATATTTATTATATTCAGATGTTTACATACCGTAAAAACAATCGCTTTCAAAATAAATCAGCGAGGCAGAACAGGAATATATGAATATGCACACGTTATCGCGTCTAGTTATTGCCCTGGAATTGCCAACTAAATCTTAACAGATGAGGATATAGATTCATGTCTAGCTGTTTGTGAGTGAGGGCGAACAGTTAGGGCTGTAGTCAGGGGTAAGGATAGTCCTTAGTTATATAGGGCTCGGTGATTCATAACGAATATGAATCTGTATAACCAAAAATCTACGAATTTAGAGATACTATATATGATTGATGAACGACAATGAGATTACGCTTACTTGCATCAATTACTTACACGCGTAAAAATTGAGAAAATCAACAACTTGTTGATATCAACAGGGGTGAACAAGGTTGTGCGGCCTGCTATGAACAGTATTGTCAACATATTGTTACAGCATTGTTCAACTGTAGCAACTTGGAACAATTATGGTTGACAACTTGATCATAGTTGGCCGCACAACATTGTTCCCGCCTGTCGATATCAACTAGTGGAATAACCTGCGCGTTTTTGGCCGTGTAGCCTTCGCACGTAAAAACGCTGAGCTCGCTGTTTAACAGGAATGAACAATGTTTTGCTGCCCACGTTGTTCACACTTGTCGACAATATTGAACAACATATATTTGTTAAAAATTTGTGATTTTATTCTGTTTTCTACGCGAGGTAGGGAATCGTTACAGTGTTTCTAATTATTGTTACTATTGTTAATATTGTAATATCATAGTTGCCTCGAAATCCTTTGTCTCGCGAGGTACGATTATCACTAATTTACCTCATTACCCATGCATACGCTTTGTCTTCTAAATTTACCCGGTAAATTTAGTTGAAAACATAGGATTTCTTTGTCTTCTAATTTTCCCCTGCATCACAAAATAAATAATAAGACCAGAAGTCTTACTCGATGTCGGAATCTTTGATGTTGATGTCCCCGCGCATGTCGGCTCTCGCATCTTGGCCGCGTCTCGTTTCCAGTGCCCTAAACAAGTGTAATTTGACAAATTTACATGTAAACATTACCAATCGAGTTTTAGAGCTTTGGTGACCATTTTAAAAGAATATATGATAAATTCAAAGGTAAGTCTATCGTATTGCATTTTCTTAAATGAATTCTCAGCTAAAATACGGCAATAAATGGATCATAAATTTAGTTAAATTCACTGTTGACAACGAGGTTGACAGATCCAATGATTTTTTTCCTTGAATAGCTTTACCATAGTTATTTTACCTTAAAATGTGGCTACCGAGGATATCTCTAAGAGATTTTACACAGATTATTTGCACAATCTCACGATTTAATCATGCTGATAACATGAAAATCCTTGTGCCATTGTATACTTGGCATAAATCTCCACATCAATAGTTCACCAGTTCAACACTTATAAGTTATAAATTCAATATATTTTTGAACCAGTCCATATATTATTATACACAATGTAGTATAGTTAATTTGACCATTGAGAAGTAAGGGTGTATTACATTACACAGACACTGCTGAATTTTAGGTTACATGCCATTGGATTGATATATAAAAACATTTGTAAAAACACACATTATCTTGTCGATAGAATAGTTATTTGCAGTATACTAACTGTTGGCATACTCTATTTCAGGCCTATCAATTGTTCTTGTCACTGGCAATCTTTGAAATACAATCTTGCTCTGTGGCCTTTACTGACAAGTTGGCTTTTACTACATATGTGGCACTGACACCTCTTTAATTAATGCACCAGTCAATGTAAACCCCCCAACCGGGGAGGGGCAGGGATTTTGACTTGGAGGGGTAGTAAAAGAGCAAAATTGTCCCACCCCCAGGGACATCAATGTTCCCTGCATGTCTCTCAACCGTGGGAAAATAGTTTTGTATAATCATAGATAAGCAATAGAAAATCAAATTCATTTAAATGTTGTTGTATTTAAACTTTTCTTGTCGGGAAAACTAAAACAGCAACACAGGATATATATATTAACCACCGTCCAAGTCTCCCATCATCGGGGCAAATTTATAATCAAAACGGACCACTTTCCCCACTAAACCTCCCGCCCCTCCCCGGTTGGGGGAAGGGTTTACATTGACTGGTGCATAACTAGATGATTGCATGAAAGTTGATTTACGTATAATTAGTTTATGAATAAACTCGCACTTTCATTGTAGAGGTTAAGATTTGAGTTCTACTAGCACTATATCTGACTGCCTTAGTATGCATCTGATTGGTTATAATCATGGTTGATCGAATATATCAAATGCATTTGATGGTCCCTTAATGGTAATGGTAGTCAAATCTGAACCTCTATAATGTCAATGAAGAATGCATACTGGAAAAGTATCAAATTAAATTTTAATTGTCAAATTATGTTGTGGAAAGTAAATAAATCGAACAATTCTGTTTGTTTCAACTAACTAGTTCACTATCACTTTGGTTTTCAAATCAAAGAATCTTTAGCCTGGTTGAGCTTTTGAAAAAGTAGCTACTTTATTGAACGCAAGATTATTTTACTCTGTCTAACACCAGACAATTTCACTCGTCAAGGGGAAAGTGCTGCCTTTCAGTGAACTCAATCAGAGCTCAATGAGCAGCAGCACTCCCCCTCGATAAGTAAAATCATCTGGCATTAGATGAAGTGAAATAAACTAGTAAAGTAGGGTGCATTGGGGCACAATGCAGCTTACTGGGTTAACTGGAAAATATATTTATTTAAACAATACACACCCTATACAGTACTTGTATTGGGTCGTTCCAGAAAATATCCACACTCCCCCCACGGAGGAAATTTCTGCCGTCCGGAGGGGGAGGGGAGAAAAAATTGGTTCTGATAATGGTAAATGTATTAGAACATCTGAAGGGGGTAGGGGGTTAACTTCCAATTTCCTCCGTGGGGGAGGTATGGATGTTTTCTGGAATGACCCATTTCAATTCATAGCATGATTTGGTATGCTTATGTCTATTTGATCCAAGTACCAGATAGGAATGATATTTGAATCACACCTGTATTCATTGAACAAAGCTAATTTAAATGTACATTAATTGTACATGAATCATGTAGATGTAAAAACTAGAGCAAAAACACACCCACACAGCTTTGTTTTTTATTTTTCTTGAGAAGGAATAACTGAGTTACATTGAGACCAGTATCAACAATTTCAAAAAGGTATTGTACAAAAATATTACAAACATAAGACACTTTAAAGACAGAAAACACACAAAGTATGTCACTACAGAAACTGTATTCTGTGATATAGATGATATTGCTTTAAGGAAACTTGCAGCTTTTAAGGGCTTGTTTATATTGAAACTGGCTGGCCCGCTAAGTGAGACAGCCCGGTAAGTGAGATCTCGCTGTCTACTTATTCTTATAGTAAAAATTATAATTAAAATTGTTTCTATCTACAAGCGGGAGGCCCTGTTGCAGAGACCAGGATGGAAATTTCTCCATATAAACAATCACAAGCAGGTTAGCCCAGTTGCCAGGATGAAAGTTCAACGATACTGCCGCAAGCTATTTTTAATAACTGTCAAAACAATGTCAAAACAACAAAATTGTCCCAGTAAGCAGGATGAAATTTTCTCAAATAAACACAAGAGAAATCATCCTGCGTATCTACCTTACCGGGCTGTCTCGCTAAGCGGGCCAGCCTGGCTTCCATACAAACAGGCCCTAACAGTCTCTGTCAGGCAATTACAATGTTCTAATGTCCAAACTCTAAAGTATTATAAACAAGCAGGACAGACCACTTATTGCGAGTTGCTAGTATTAAAGTCATCAACATGTGATATCGACATTACAGTGTATAAACTAAAGTAATTCAGCTTCTACACATGAAGCAACTTTAAACACTATCCTTACACTTTATCAATTCATTGAAGTTTGTCATTCTATTTGTAGTATTACATCACAAGACATATTCTATTTGTAGTATCAAGTCACATCAGGATTTTATAATCTAGCGTTTTTGGACCCAAGTGATCTAGAGTTCTATCTTGTTAAAACCTATCCAAGGAAAAACAAGAAAGGGATATTGAAGTAATGGTGTTTTTGAGCCAAATAAATTCGAATATCCACCAGTATAAAAGCAGTACTCCGTATATACTCGAGACAAAATGGCATCATAGCGAACACATTTTAATGATGCTCAAATTTATATTTAGTGCGCTATTTTTTTAAAAATATGACCCTGTTTGCTTTCTAAATACAACAAAATTACTGCTTTACCTTCTGTTCAAATAGTTCCACAGATAAATCGAAGTCACATTTCGTACTACTTGAAAAAAAGCTGTTTTTACTGTAGGAATGACAACTTCCCAATATAATTTTCTATTGTCAACATTGCATTACACTTGTTTAGCTCGCGCATGCGCAATAAAAAAGATGGGACATGTTTCCGCTTGACTAAGACTTCTGGTATTATCTCTTCTGTGCCTGCATGCTTGATGAGGGAAATTTAGAAGACAAAAGCGTACCTCATTACCTCTGATTGGAGAGCTGTACCTCATCGAAAATCATCGGCACAACTATGGACAGTATCTGACGACACCGTCCCGTACACATTCGAACAATCACTTTGCCAGCTTTTATTCCCTAATCTTGAACATTACAATTGTGGGAGAAAATTCCGTTTATGCGGATGCCTAAAACGAATGAACACGGAGATGTGTTTCTGCACGTGCGTATATGTGAAAAGTGTTCGTACCACAATCATAAGACAATCAAACAGCATTCAAAACAGGCAACACACCACGCGCGATTCCCTCGGCAACTATGATATTACAAATCCCATTAGTGATGAAATGTCCCTCAAGCCTCGAGAGGTTTAGTAAAAGTCCCTTGGCGCCTTGGACTTTTACTAAACCTCTCTCGGCTTTCGGGTACATTTAATCACTAATCGACCTGAATGCCATGCTATTACTTATAAGAATAGTTCTGTTTCAAAGTTCTCTCCTTTCTTTACTAGCCTTTCTTCGTTGTTCTTAGTTCGTATTCATTGTCGTTTTGTCTTTGTTTCTTTTTGAGCTTTCTACAATTTTTCATACATAATTTTTACTTCGTTGAGTCCACTGACGAATTTGGATTGTGCACGTCCTTTTATACTAACGGTTGAGGGAATCTTTGTACACGTGGTCTGAGAAGTGGTGTGATCTGTATCCAGCCAATCGACGTTGAGCTATGGAAGAGTGGGTTGGCGTTGCTAGCTCGTTCCAGCTCTCACATTCTGTTTATTTAAGGCGTTGTCGTACAGGTCGAGTCGGTTTGCTGTTCAATCGATCATCATTAAAACATGTTCACAACTTAAAATACTTATCAATATATCGTAGTAAAATCTTCAAACTATACCTATCTGATCCTTACTTTACCTATTGAACTAAATTTACTTACAATTTTATCGAACTAAGATTTTGATGACGTAATATTTTAATTGCATGACCGAGTGTTATCTAGCTTGGGATGACTCATATTTTACGCTTGAGTCTGTCCACGTGAAAGGTCAATGTTCATGAGACCTCAGGCAGCTGCTCTCTTTAAATTAAACAAATCTGCCCACGATATAAACTATAGGAAACAGGTCAATCAAAACATGACATTTCCACATAGACAACTGCAGCTAGTCTAACAAACTGTCATAGCCTAATGGAAGAAACAATGAATGTTTTCCCGAGAACTGAAATATTTACTTTACTTTGATTTGTGGCAAAATACCATTATCTCCTCTCATTATGCTTTGGATAATATTTACTTGCACGAGCATTTCACCTGCTCTCAAGCAAACATTTTGTGTTGTTTATTTTATCAGTAAAATTCTATGTATGAGTGATGTTTCGTAACATATTGTTGGGCCTGAATCGGGTGTAACAATATTGTTCATGCATGATTGTTGACAACTGTGCACAATGTGGGCAGCAAAACATTGTTCAATCCTTTTTCATCAACTATTGCAACAACCGCTGATCGTTTTTAGCCGTGTAGACTTTGTTGGGAACAAACCCAACCGAATGTCGTTTATATATCAAATAATAATCACCACATCATTACACTTTATTTACTCTCAAATTTAGTTTATTTTAAGCAGTACATCATGACAAATATCTTGTACATATCAAATATCCATGCATCATTCTGTCCTCGATTCTGTCCGTATTTCGACTAATATCGGTCGTAAACAAAGGTTTGCTACATAGAATTACAAATAACGTTCATTAACAACAAGTTCAAGTGGTTCAAAGCCAAAATGAAAGAAATTCTTACATCTTATGGCGATTTTAAAGCAGATTACGTTTGTATATCTATCACGAATATCAATAGTTTTCCAAAAAGCCTTGCTCGCGAAGACTGACCCTAAATTAATTATGCTAATGTCAACAAACGGCGCGAAATAATTAGATTAATTATAGTAGCGTCCGTAACATCCCGGCCCCCCAATGAGCGTATCACGTTAGCTCATTTACCACCTTCATTCGTCAGCCTCCAGGAAGCACAACTTCTGAATTGGACGTTTCAAAACATTGTTTTTCGTTTTCACTTCGGCGACTCTGACAAGACCATCCTTTCCAGGAAACACTTTCATCACTCTACCAAGTAGCCAATGTCCTCGTTGAAGATTCTCGTCTACTAGGAGTACAAGATCACCAACTGCTAAATTTCGTTGTGGTGTAAGCCATTTTTGTCTTTGTTGTAAAGTTGGTAGATACTCATGTAACCACCGTTTCCAAAAATGATCGCTCAAAATTTGTGATTGTCTCCAACTCTTTCTGCTATACAAATCAGCATCGTCAAATTTTCCAGGAGGTAGAGTAATCGCTGGTCTTTGAAGTAACAGATGATTCGGAGTTAACGGCTCCATGTCCCGAGGATCGCCCGAGTTCGGGCACAGAGGTCTGGAATTGGCAATCCCTTGGGCTTCTGATAACACCGTTCTCAAGACTTCTTCTTTAACTAATGTCTTTCCTAGGATAGCCTTCAACGATTGTTTAACACCACGAATCAGTCTCTCCCACACTCCCGACATATGGGACGCTAATGGCGGGTGGAAAATCCATTCTACTCCGGTTTGTCTTAAATGCTCTTCAACCTGATTTTGATTCCACCTTTCTAAAGTTTCACGTAACTCGCGCTCTGCGCCCACGAAATTTGTACCGTTATCTGAACGCAGTTGTTTAACGCCACCCCGAATGTTTAAGAATCTTCGTAACACCATGATGAAATCATCGGTTTCCAGAGACTGGGCTAGTTCTAGATGTATGGCTCTCGAGGCCATACATACAAATATACATCCATAACGCTTGGCAGAACCCCGTCCGTGTTTTACCATAAGTGGTCCGAAAAAGTCAATGCCCGTGTTTGTAAAGGGAGGTTCGAAAGGAGTAAGGCGAACCTTAGGTAACTCTGCCATTTCTTGGGTCATCCGTACAGAGTATCTTTTCCTACACGGTATGCATTTGCTGATCACTCGTTTAATAGTCGCTCTGCCCTTAACGATCCAAAATTCTTCTCGAAGTCGAGATAACAACTGCTCTTGTCCGCAGTGTCCAAGTTGTTGGTGATTAAAACGAATTATCAAGGTTGTAACATGGTGATTCTGAGGTAAAATCATCTGATGTTTGCTGTCAAACGTACTTGGTGCTTCTGATATTCTACCAGAGACCCTTAGGAGTCCGTTCTCGCCTAACATGGGCTTAAGCTTCACAATCGAACTCGATTTCTTCACACGTTGACCGGTTTTATCCATTCTTTTAAGATCTTGCAATTCTTCCGGAAACGACTGGTGTTGAACAAGTAAAACAATCGTTCGTTTAGCTAAAGTCAGATCATCCACGGATAAAGTATTGCATTCTAAACGTTTGCCATTTTTCAACCGAGCTTTGTACTTGCATAGCCAAGCCACATATTTAAGTAGTTTCGACCAGTCCGAGTATCTTTCGAGTAGTTCATAGAGCAGAGGGCTTACAGTCGTCTGGAGGCGAGTCGCACAAGTCGTTTTCTTCTTTTTGATTTCCAGTTCGCTGTCGGGTATCTCTTGAATTGGCTCATCGGGCCATGTATCTCTGGGGTTCGAAAGAACTCTGGACCTCTTAGCCATCGCTCTTGTTCTATGTATTGCTGAGGGTCCAAACCGCGAGAACAATCGTCCGCAGGATTCAAACTTCCTGGACAGTGCCGCCATTGACTCGGATCAGTTGATTCCCGAATTTCGTTTACTCGGTTAGCTACGTACGTTTGAAATCGTTTCGTCGTGTTGCGAATATACGACAATACTATCATACTGTCCGTCCAAAAGTACGTTTCATGTATGGTTATATCGAGCTCATCTTTAATAATCTTATTCATTCGTACAGCTAATAATGCACTTTGCAATTCGAGTCTTGGAATCGTGGGTGACCGAATGGGAGCATTTCTCGACTTTCCCATGACAAACGAACAATTAATAGTTCCGTCGCTGTAGATGATGCGTAGGTACGACACGGTACCGTATCCAATCTCTGAGGCGTCACAAAAATGGTGTAACTCGACAACAGCATCGTCATGATCTGGAAGTCGGTAGAAACAACGAGGGATGCTTATTTGAGTCATCAATGGTAAAAGTGATTTCCAATTAATCCATGATTTCAGTAGATCGTTCTCCACACTTGGAGAATTTGCTTAGCAGGCAAAAGAACTGGTGCAGCAAATCCCATTGGATCATAAAAGGAGGAAACACATGAAAGCACACCTCGCATGGTATTTGGTTTGTCACAAGGTTTTATCTTGAAACAAAAGGCATCATCTTCGACGTTCCAGTGGACACCCAGCGTGCGTTCAATAGGAAGTTGGTTAAGACTT
>CACRXK020013444.1:434-14032 GCA_902702795.2 Paramuricea clavata
TATATATATATATATATATATATATATATATATATATATATATATATATATATATATATATACATATATATATTAAGTATACTTTATAACTATACGTCAGTTAGTCGATAGTGCAATCTGATGGCTACATTTGCAATATATTTCGCTAATTTGCAATTATTTTCTAATTTTACTGCAGTTTTAATTTAAATTCAGCCGTTTAGTGGGCCGGCTATAATTGTAGTTGTGATCGTTATAAAATATATCAACAACAATAGTATAATCTAATTAGCACCAGCCAATCAAATGATAGATTTAAAAAATCGTTTGTCTAATCGGCCAATCAGACGAAAAAGCCAGAATCTGGCTTTTTACATGCGCCGCGGTAAATAATTGTATCAGGCCCTCCTTCATTCGCCGCCGCCAGTTAATCCTGGCGAATGAAAACATAAGGGCCTGATAATCGAGTTAATTAAGATGGGCGGGACCATGCGTTCGGTGGGCGGAACTCAGAATGTGTAGTTTTTGGGCAGGCGGTATTTCGAGCTTCTACCGCCTGCTACGCAGGCTAATTTCAAATTAGGGTCTGAACTTCAGGTTAATTTCAGCCCTGCTTTCAATCTCGTTCCCAGAGTATGCCTGTTCGCTGGTTAGGTAGTGGCATGAACAGCTTATACGTCAGGTTATCATGTCGATCCAATGGTAATTTGATATCGCTGCCATCACCATAATATAGTGTAGCACAGAATGGCCTTGTATCATACTTTGCCATCATGCATGCAGAAATGCCTTGGTCATTCATGTGGAGATATGACTATCACGATAGAATTAGTTACGCCAAGTAACACGTCGTACACGTCAGGTAGCAGCTGAAATATTTTAATATTTGCCATAATAAGCCAATAACCTGTTGGCAAAACAACCAAAACATCTTCACCATTTTACATTTATATGGCCGAGATACATTTGAATGTCTCGTCTTTTAACGAATATTCAAGCCCTCTTTTCGCTAGAACAACTTTCATAGCTCTTTCAGTATTTGCCATTGAATATAATTTAATAGTAGTACGATTTAAAGCACCTTTAAACGTATAAAAACCCATTTTGTATACTATATTCTGATGAGAATCTTTGTTTAAAACTAATATCGATTGTGAGCGTGTGCCCGCGCGAATTTAGTAAGCGGAATAAACAAAAGCAATAAAAGCGCATGCGCCATTTATCTCATTTTGGATAAAAAAAATCGATTTCCCCAGAGTCATGCCACTACCTAACCCGCGAACAGGCATACTCTGGGAACGAGATTGCCCTGCTTTCGCACATTGTCCAGTCCTGGATTGAGATCAGTTTTTCTAATCTGCGCGTGCGCATTAAGTGTTTTGTGGTCAAGCGCATGCATACTTGCAACACAACAATGGCGGTTCACGGATTTCAAAATTCGAAGAAGCCTGTACTTTGGAGATGTTCTACTTCAATTTGTGCAACTATTTCGCTTTGGGGGAAGTGGATTCTAACTATAAGTAAGTTCTAATCTATCCATTCATGTAAAAAATATGTAGTTACACGAGGGGTGCTACGGAATTGAACATTTTCGACCCTCATCCAACGGCCTATCAGAGTCGAGCTCTCAACAGCTCGGAGCCTTGTATAAATTGCTTTCTCTCTGCCGATATAAGCTTCCTTATTGTTGTGTTTTACTCATTTGCTTCCAAACCGTCGAACAGAAATGATCAATCTTCTAAGACACAAGCCATTTCTTGAATTGTTGGGCACGTCTGAGCCTGATCAACAACAAGCACTACTGGAAACAGCAACCGCCGAGCAAGTACACTGCCTGTGTCTCTGTGTAGAATACGTTATGAAAGGAAAATATTTAATGCCGAAGCATGTAATGAAGAAACTCCGAACTTACAAACATGAAATGCTTAGGTTGGTAGATAGAGGAAAATGTGGAAGAAGAAAAAAACGGATACTCGTTCAACATGGTGAAGGTTTCCTTGGACTATTACTAAGTCCTATTTTGGAAAGCCTGGCTGAACTTGTATAAAAGCCCTGTGACTTCAATTTATACATCATTTCAACAATGAACATCGAGAGTAAAACATCTCCGCGACATTGGCGCATTGAAGATATACTTTTGTATCTGAACAATAATGTCAAAAAAACTACAGCAGAAAAAATGCTACATTCTATTCTTATATCAAGTGATATTTTAACTTGGAATCCTCAGGGTGAGATTGTTTATCATGGAAGAGACATTCCTGGTACTAACATCGAGAACTTTTTACAATACGCACTTTTACCATACAACTCTCACATTCCTGAACCACGAGGGCTTGACCTGTTTACAAAAGGTCTAGTAGAAGCAGGGGTTAATAAAGATTTAATTAAAAATGAGTATTTATTGTCAAAAATGGCAAAGGAGGAACATGAAATGCCACAATCTGAGAGTGATGTTGAAAGCGAATCTGGTAAAGAGAACAGGGAATCTGACAGGAGTGATAATGAAAGCCAATATGATGATGAGGATGATGATAATGAGGATGATGGTGAGCCCGAGAAACTAGCTTGTAACCATTGTGGTGAAGAGACTGGTCACATTGTATACCTAATGAAGTGCCCAAGATGTTCGTGGAAAGATTTTTACTTGGGCAAAGACGCTCAATGTATGATATGCGATGAACAGTCACCTCTACTGTTTTCACATGTCATTGGTTTCTGCGAGCTATGTTCGTATGGTACGTCTAACACCAAGACGGGTGGAGTGAAGTTCACACCAAAAATGGACAAATAAAAGACCCAGCAGATTGGACCGAACGTGACCTAGCGCGAATGACTCCGGAAGCAAGAGAGGATTATGAACGTTTTATATTGAGCGATAGACCGAAATATATTCCAATGAAGCCGGAAAAACTTGCAAAGTTATCCCCAGAAGATAGACAAGAATATGAGAACTCTTTAAAAATAACAAAAACACCTAGACGTTACGCTCTTAGAAGTAGACCTTACTAAATTTTGTAAAACATTTTGAAGAAATAAATGTATTCTAAAACTGAAATATTGTTCAAACATTTACCCGCAAAGCCCGCTCTTTCCGCCCGCGCGAAAAGATCCGTGTACAAATTATTATTAAAGGTTTATTAAGAAACACATTTTGGCACCCGAGGGTGAATTGCAATATGCTTACAGAAACATAATAAAGGATAATTATCAAATAATATAAATATAGATATATCGTATATGTACATTTGTTAAAATGCTACAAATTATTTACTATTAAAATTAGCAGTCATTGCTGGTATAAAACCAGTTTTAAAACGTTCAGTTCTGCATTTAGTTAATGTGAAGTTAGAATTGTTTCTTAAGTCCAGTTCATGCGATTCTTCACGGAGTGGGGGTAAGAGGTGGTTGAGGTGAGCATCGGGTTTTAAGATCTTTTTGAAAGTTTTAGCACATAGCTCTTGACGTCTGTCGTCAAGGCGCTTGCATTTAGCGATGTTGAGAGCATCTTCGTAATCTGTTGTCGGATAAATAATACGGAAAGCTCTTTTTGAACTTTTTCAATTTTATCCCCCAAACACTTTGGTAACATGGTGTGCCAGACAGGACAGGCATATTCTAAGATAGAGCGCACCATAGAAAAGTAGACTAATAAGAGGTCATTGGGGGGAAGACCACAACGCTGTAGAACACGAATAATGTATAAGCGTTTTGAGGCTTTTTTAACTAACGCTTCAGTGTTATCTTGCCATTTCAATTTATTGTTCGTGGTTAAGCCCAAAATTTTGAATGAAGGAACTAAGTCTAGAGGCAAACCATCAATGAGGAGTCGGGGGATGTCATTCTCGCCATGGACGAAACTCACTATCATTTCTTTGCATTTCTTTCCGTTCAATTTCATGTTGTTATTAACAGTCCATCTTTCAATTGTGTTAAGATCAGATTGTAGGACTGAAACTTCATTTTTCTTTAAGGACTCCGATATTGTTACGTCATCCACGTATTTCCAATGGTCAGTGCTAGAGGATGCCAGTTCAAGATCATTGATCATAATTATGAATAAAATAGGGCCCAACTTAGTTCCTTGAGGGACACCTGCGTTATTGATGCCCCAATCAGATTGGAAATTGTCGATCTTTACCGATTGACGGCGATTTGAGAGAAAGCTGCATATCCATGGAATAAGCGACAATCTGACGCCAAGGGCCAGCAACTTTGGGACCAGGATATTATGGTCGATGCGATCGAAGGCTTTACTAAAATCGAGGAAAACGATCCGCAGATAGCTCGATTTATCATCCAATGTTCTTAGCCAATTGTTGATCATATCGATCAAGCAAAACGTTGTAGAGGTTCCTTTAAGGCAACCAAATTGTTGCGGGTTGATTTTATGTTTCACGTCATCCACCATCCAATTGACCACAAAGTCCTCAAGAATTTTGGACAAAGAGGCTGTAAGGGAGATTGGGCGCAACTCCTCCTCACAGGATACGGATGGCGCTTTAGGAATTGGTGTAATTAACGCATCTTTCCATATGTTAGGGAATTCACCAGTGGACAGAGATGTATTAAAGATGTGACATACAGGTTCGGCCAATTCGTACGCGAAATCCTTAATAATCCGGTTAGGAATATTGTCAGGACCGCTGGATTTGAAAACTTTTGTATTGAGCATCTTAGTGCAAACTTCGTCAGGGAAAATTTTTGGTACAGGCCTAGGTGCAGGGAGAAAGGCAGGTAGCAGGAGAGGATTCAGTGGTGGTAGGTCATTACTCACGCTTAAGAAATAGGTGTTAAGTGATTGGGCGAGATCTTTACCAGATAGAGTGGTACCATTCTTAACGATCTTAATGTTATTGGTTGCAGATCTTTTTTTCCCGGACATCTGGTTAACACAGTCCCACCATTTTCTGGAGTCACTGGATTTTAGGTGTTGTACCTTGTTCGTATAATATGCACGCTTTTTCACTCCTATGTCGTTTCGGACTTTAAGTCTATAGTGACGCCAGAGGTCAAGGTTACCAGAATGAAAGGCTTTTTGCCTTTGATAAATCAGTTTTTTTAATGCAGGCGTCATCCATGGTTTGTCAGAGTTATGAATTCTAATAACCTTAGACGGGAATAACCTATCAACAGCAGAATTTAACTCGTTGGTAAAGGAGGACGCTAGAGCGGTCGCAGAGTTTTTGCTTTCGGCATCAGAGAACCACTCACGTGAGCAGCACCATCTTCCAAAAGCTGCACGTGCCGACATGGGGAAGGAACGTATGTTTTTCTTAATTGTTTTATTATCTGTTCTTAAAACGTTAGTTTTCGCGGACCATTTAACAATGTTGTGATCTGATGAGCCGAGCGGTGCTATAATCACAGGCTTAGAATACAAGGCTTCTAGATTAGTAACAATTAGATCCAAGATGTTACCTTCACGCGTTGGGGTGTCCACTATTTGCGTAAGATTGTGATGGCACAGGAGATCGCTGATATCTAAATTGTTGAAATCACCGAGTAAGACAACACCGCAGTCGGGGTGGGTACATCTAACTCGGTCAATCTGATCGATAAGATAGGCCGTTAATTCCTTTTGCTCATTGACTGGTGTATCAGGCGGGTTATATAGGACACAGCAGATTAATCCAGTTAGGTGTCTTGGGAGGCGGTGGGGTCGTAGCCATAACCATAAGCATTCATGAGAGGGGTTTTCAAGGTCCATTCTTCTTTTAGCTGGGATATTTGTCGAGATGAAAGCGCAGACACCCCCACCACGGCTGTAAGATCTATCATTGCGAAAAATGTTGTAATTATTTATGTAAATTAGTTGCTCAGGAACAGTATCTTTGAGCCACGTTTCAGTTACAGCAATAAACTCTATAGAATGTATTGATAGTAAGAGGGATAGCTCGTCTATTTTGGGTAACAGTGAGCGAGCATTTATAAGAAGAAAACTCGGTAATCTTGATATGTTGTTTCGGTTCATGGCCTGGTCATGTATTGAAGTACTGACTAATTTCAGTTGTCTATGATTATTAATGTGGTTAACGACGGTTTTTGCACGGTTGTTAGTAATTCTCACAGGGATCTTGTGAGTATTAGCGCTAACGACAGGGATTACACCAGTGTTTCTGCATACCGTGCCCTGCAATAGGGGGGAACTTGGAAGGTGTAGGGAGGGCATAAAGGGGTTTCCATTAGCGGTTTCGGGGGAGATTGAAAAAAACCCGGTCCATTGGGGTGCCATTGAACGCTTTGATTGTAACCGGACCAGTGTTTTCTTTGTTGTGGGACTATAGGCTGTCGATTGTCGTAAAAAGGCGGAGGAGTAGGATAGTTTTTGATAGGCCTTATTGGCTGTATGCTATGAGGAAAAGTGGCGCAATGAGAAAAATCGCACCTAGTGCCCTTAAGGCAGAAGCGTCGCTTTTGTAGGAAAGGACAGGGCACCAAATGTTTCTGTTCTTCATGCGCATGTTTGAAGTCACATCGGTTTCCTTTTGCGCACTACCCTCGGCGCCTAAGGAATGGGCAGGGGGTGTTGTGCTTTGCACGAGGGTGTCGATTATTGCCCAAGTTATTCTCGTTGTTAGGTTGTGGATTGTATATTATGTTAATCCCTTTTTTCGATTTGGTAGTTAGGTCTATTGTCACGCGCTGATTGTCATGAGAAACTGGAACTTGTGTACTATTGAGCAATGAGCGGTTTTCATTAGTTGAAATTTCATTAAAACTTGGGTTGTTAATACTCAGATTAGTGGGTTGGTCATTATCTTGGGATTCACATTGGTCATTAACTACATTAGTCATTATGTTAATCCGTTCATTCCGCTAGGTAGCTAGATCTATTGTCAAGCGCTGCTTTCGTGGGGATCCGGAACTTGTGTACCATTAAGCAGAGAGGAATTTTCCTTGGTTGAAGTTTCAATAAACCTCGAATTGTTGGCATTCAAATGAGTCGGTTGGTCTTTGTCGTGGAATCCACATTGGTCATTAACCTGGGTTGTACTGGCAGACTCATTAGCACGTTCATTATTCACATGGCCATGGCAGATTACTTTATAAGTTAAATTTCAAAAGAGGATAATTTAGATTTTAAAATTAAATTATCTTCTGAGAGCATGAGAATTGCGTCATCCTGATGTCGGATGACACCTTCTAGATCTTTGACTTTAAATTTAAGCGAGCAAATGTCTGACTTATTCTCCTTTATGGTATTGAGTAGCCGGGTTTCAAAAATTACCATCTCGAGTTTTATACCCTCTATAACTACAGAGCAAGTATTGTTATGACTAGATACCTCGTTTTCAATGATGCGTGACGAACCTCGATCAGTATTCGCTTCCATGTTAAGATCTTTGTTGATAGTCTTCTCCACGTCGTCTGGCTTTGAGAGGATATCTTTTATTCGCTTTACCAAATTTCCCGCTTTGACTCCGTCAAAAATTATTGCTCCACTCTTCGAGTGCCACGTAATCTCAAGGTCTTCGCAGGTGAAACACCACTTGCCGCCGCTTGGTGACGCCAGACGGCGCTTTCTGCGGCTTTTTCATCGATTATTGTTGACACAAATGTTTTTAAGTCATTCAGGGTTCCACTCCATGTTAATTTGTTTTTCTTTTGGCCGAAGAAACCCATCAAACTCGCTGTCGATAAATTCAGAAAGATATCGGTTTTATCAGAGAGCTCATCACAGAGCTCCTTACAGCACGCCATAATCATCGTGGACCAGAGCTCCTTACAGCACGCCATAATCATCGTGGAGATTGTATCAATGCTCGAATTACTCCCGATTGGTCAGCTGCTGTTGATGTATATGGCCTTCAAGGTTGTCTTTTGTTGTACATTATTGGAATGTTCATCCTCACTGCTTATCGAATTCGCCAAATACTCAAGGCAAGCAGGAACATTGCACAGATATCGAATATTGTTAAACGTCGTAAATTTGTAATATTGCTCAAGCTGTCAACTACTACAGCCTTAATTAGTTATTGGTTTCCTCCCTTCATATCTAGAATCATGGATTTTGATTTCGAGATAAAGATAGCGTTGTATACTGTAACGTTGCTTACTGGTGCCTACATTGGTATTGCGTTTGTATTCACACAAAGAAATTATCAATTGCTCAAGAAAAAATATTTCCCAGCAAACAATAAGCCGCCAGTTAACGAAATTCCGTTGAATAGACTATAGTGGAAGTAAGTCGGCTGTATAAGTGTAATAAATAAGCAAGCAAGTTAAGCAGGCAAGCAAGTTTTAATATATAAAGAAAACAAGTTATTGTGTGTATAGAGAGTATTATAATGTAGTCATTCACCGTATATGAGTTTTTCTGCAATCTGATTGGTTGAATTACTCGCCGTATATCAGCTCATATACGGCGAGTAGCGAAAAACAAGATGGCGAACCAAAAAATATATGAGTTTTGCGAAGCAGGAAAAAGGAAAATATTCGCTTTGAGAAAGATAATAGTACAAGGAAAAACTCTCAAAAAAATTTGACAGGTTAGCAAAATACATTTATTACATAGAAATTAGTTTAAATACAAGTTTTTTTAAAGAATTAATACTGAAACAACAGCGAAAAAAAATGTTCATTGGACATTGAGAATATAAATTGTTCAGAAAAGTTTGCAACGAAAGACAAATGAATTTGCAGTCAACAAGCACTTACTATACTACCAAACATCTGTATAATATAATATGTCTGAGCTTTTCTGTGAGATATACCGGTTCTAAAACCATTTCTTTCACTTCGTCTTCGAGTTGTAAAACAAAAGTATTTCAAATTTTCAAGGCCACGCGGTTTTTGGCTGAACAAATTGTCAAGACATTGTAACAGAGGATAATTAATTATTGTTTCAGTTAATGCCTATTAGACTATATTATAAAACAATTATACCATTCGCTCTCGTCGTATATGGCTGATAAACTTAAACAGTAATCATGACCAGTGATTGATTTGAAAACGCTTAAAATATATAATGCTATTAATTTAAAAAGTATGTTATATATTTGAGCCCCGTCAGCCTCAATGGACCTTGCCGAAAATCTCAGCAAATTTCCGCAATAAGATGGTCGTCTTCAGAATGTTTTTTAGCGCCAATAAGTTCAGCTCCGGTCGGAATTTTACACCATTCAAAACTTTCGCCAAAAGTCACCATATTGGAAATTCAGAATCTTATACATAGCAGATACTTTATGTAACTTTGACTGAAGAGTTTCTCTATTCAACTGTGGCAATATTGCGCATGTGCAAGAATTTCTGGATTTTGTAATTGAAGAAATGAACACCGCAGAAAAACGTCTGCGCATGCGTCAACATTACTGAAATCTGTATTGCGAACGTGATGTCAACTTGTCTAGTGTTCCGAATGTTGTCAAAAACTCAAAATGGAAGCGACTTCGATGTTTTGCCTTTTCTATGATGAAAATGCCAGCGGAATAATGAACGTGACAACCTAAAAACTAGAAATAATTATAGTCTACATATGCAAGAAGTAGTATTATGTAAGAAAATAAACCAAAGGTGACTGTCGATAAATTTATTGTATAAAACGTTCTTTAATTGAACCATACAAACATATTTTTCGTGGGTTCATATGATGCACATTTTTGTCAATAACTTTTTTTGCGTAGCGTGTATAAATTTTGCGTTGACTATATTTAAGGATAATGATTTACTCTACAATTTAATCGTGTGCAAATGCTTAACTTTTCAATAGTTTTCTTAACTTTTCTGCTTTAAGTTCGGTATTCGACAATTTTTCAAGAAAAGTTCACACGCCTCCTGGTCTTAAACGGTAATTTTTAAACTTAACGGTAAATTGTTTTTCTGTTTCTTTTTAGATTTTAAATGTTAGAAAACGTTTTATTAATGTCTAAACTACCCGACTAGTGTATTTTTTGTTTGTTTCAGTTAACTTAAATAATTAAATAGTCATGTTTTTGTTCACAATTTGGCATTTAAATTCCTCGCCATTTTTTGTGCCCCACGCATGCGCAGACGTTTTTCCGCGGTGTTGAAGAAATGAAATTTCGGGCGGAATTTTTATACGTTTATTTTAGACCTAACCAGCAGCAATAATTTAATGCGCAAGAACCTTTCTTCAGCCAATTTCGTTCCCAAAGTATGCCCGTTGGCAGGTTAGGGACCAGCACCTAACCTGCGAACGGCCATACTCTGGGAACGAGTCTCTTCAGCCCAAGCAGTGAGCCCACCTCGCAAGCCAGGGTCTTTACTTCCGTACGGAGCTGCCCAAGGGCAGGTAAAAAACCCTGGCTTGCAAGGTTGGCAGTGAGCCCACTCACAGGGAGCCCATCCCGGGTCTTATTTAAGTTATGTAATTAGAATTACGTATAAATATATAGCTCAGTGTTTATATATTTCATACGTAATTCTAATGCATAACTTCAATAAGACCCGGGATGGGCTCCCTGTGGCCCACTGAGCTATATTCGGGTAGGCTTACCAACCTCCGTCGAAGGGACTTTCCACCCTGGATTCGAGGATGGGCTTATACTCCGAGGTTTGCCGCATTCGTGAAAGAAATGGTTTATGTTCACAATTTTCGTACAACTACTTTTTAGATAACATCGCTTCATGTCAGAAATTCCGTTGCAAGTTGCAACAAAATTGCCTCGTATACCATGGCCTTCAGTCTGCCCACAGTTTATCCTATTTTATTAACTGTGGTCTGCCAAAATCATTCGTGCGAGCGGAAATTTTAACCCATACCCCCCCCCCCAAAAAAAAACTGACGTTGAAGATTGCTGTTTAGCTAGAACTGACGTTCCATACAAACGAATTAGTTTTTTGAAAGTCCTTGTCCTATAGGGAGGTTAATTTTATTGCCCACACTAAATGAAACAGATTTTCAGTTTTATTTCGGTTGCCTGAGTACATTAAAAGATTTAAATGCTCCGTAAGTGAACATGAAAACAAAGCTTGTGGGTCATATCATGGATAATAAAATAAATAAATTTTACAATCCATGGTCATATCATGCACAGTATATGACTGTAAATTTGCCAAATTTTGTGTCAACGGTTTTTGAACTTTTATAAGAAGCAGTATTCCCCCATTGCTATTTTAAAAATGTTCGTGATATATATGACATATATCTAAACAGATGAAAAAAGCTGTCATTGAAATATGAATATTTTAGCCCAACAAACAATTGTTGAATAAGATAGATACTTAGTATAAACATAGTATCTGACTTGAATTATTTGAAAGTTTTGTTAATTAACACTTGCTTGCCGACGACACAATATCGTCAGAGCTATTGAAAGATGAGTAGAAATACCCAAACCGTCTTATATTAAAGGGACAAGATGGTTCGGCATATCAATGCCTGAAATTTCTTATGAATTGCCGATAAACCTGGGCATGACTATTCGTGTGCGCGGAAATAATAACCAATAAAAAAGCTCCAAAAATGACGTTGCGAATTGCTCTCTCCATCCAGCCATATATAGTCTTTCAAAACATGGTTTGGAAACTCCGCTAAATTCTTTGTTCTATCTTTTTGTTCGCGTTTATGCAGTTTTGTGCACGGTGCACGGTCAATGAACACATTGTTTTTCAGTATAATGAACAAATCATGCAATAGCAACGTTTCAGTTCAGTCATTCAACCATGATATTTAAATATTAATAAACCTAAAACAAAGGATGTGCACGGTGTAAGGTACGGCTCAACATAAACTCCCAGCTCATTATAGCCGCTTTGAAGTTTACTGAGTTTCCAGACCATGTCTCGAAAGACTCCAGCTTCATTTCATCTGTTGGGTGTTAATTGCAAACGCCATGCATGAGTAATTTTAAGAAAACAAAGTGCCAAGGCGGCCTTAACGCCACGCCGACAACTACGTATTGAATATTTGGAAAATACGCAATAAATGGGTAAAGGCTACAATGCATCAAAAAAGTTGCCATAAACCCATTAGCGAGTCTTGGATCCGAAATTACTACACTGCAAATAAGCAGTTCATTGTCTATTTGCAACGCCGTGGTCAATATTTTACAAGAAATGACTATGGGGTGGAAGACGGTAAACCTTTTACATGCAAAGAAAAGTTCAGAACCGAATCAACAGAGTATACCCAGGAAGATCTATTAATGTGCAACGATTCAATCATCAATATAAAATACGATCATGAATACAAAGTTCGGACTGATTTTTCAATACTCTATAAGAACAAGGTGTACAATTATACTGAGTATCGAGTTCTGAATGATGGCATAAAGATTTGTAACTCCACTGATAACTACGTACGGGACATTTGGAAAGTACGCAACAAATGGGTAAAGGCGACAATGCATCAAAAAAGTTGTAATAAACCCATTAGAAAGTCCTGGTTGCACCGAAAGTATTACACCGTGGATAAACAGTTCACTGTCCATTTGGGAGGTCGTGGTCAATATGTCAGAAGAACTGATTATGGGGTTAAATACCGTAAACCATATATATGCGAAAAAAATTTGAGATCCACATCAACAGAGTACACCCAGGAAGATCTATTAATGTGCAACGATTCAATCATCAATATAAAATACGATGATGAATACAAAGTTCGGGCTGACTTTTCAATAATCTATAAGAACAATGTGTACGATTATACTGAGTATCGAGTTCTGAATGATATAAAGATTTGTAACTCCACTGACAACTACGTATTGAATATTTGGAAAATACGCAATAAATGGGTAAAGGCGACAATGCATAAAAAAACTTGCAACAAACCCATTAGAGAGTCTTGGTTGCACCGAAAGTATTGTGTGAATAAGAAATTCACTGTCTATATCTCGCACATAGAAGTCAATATTTCACAAGAAATGAATATGGGGTAGAAAACGGTAAACCTTCTATGTGCGATGAGAAATTCAGACCCGAATCAACAGTGTATACCAAGGAAGATCTATTAATGTGCAACTATTCAATCATCAATATAAAATACGATGATGAATACAAAGTTCGGACTGACTTTTCAATAATCTACCGGGTGTCCCAAAAAAAACTACTCCGGTTTGATTTATAATAACTTCTAAACAAGTATAGCTATGAAACAGAAATAACTTGCATTAAATAGAGGAAGGACTAACTTAGATTTTGATATATTACAGTTGTATTTTACTTAAAAATTCACGGAGATATTAATGTTCAAAATCGGGAGCATATTTTGGGATGTGTCTAAAATTAGCGAAAATCAGCATATCAAATATTAACTCCAGCGTTTGTTTGCTTATTGACATATCTGCCTAACTGGTATTTCAGCGAATTGTCGTTAGGGTTTGTAAGGGATATATGGCGTAGATTTAGACATCTTACATGTAAGTCTTGGCTCATTGTTTCCTGAAACATGGGCGTTCAAAATTATGAAAGTATTTAATAGGTCTCTGGCTTTGCAAACTTAAAGTTACATGAGAGACCTTGAAGGCAGGCGCTTAAATTTTTCTTAAATAACCTAATTTTTTTATGTTTTACATGGGTTCAAAACAAAGTTGATTATTTCTCGGTTAGAGCAGGATGAATATTATTATTTAATGAAGGAAATGATATTGCTTTTTGCAAATACACATCACAGTGTCAACGCTACTATTTTGTTACGTTTTGTTCCAAAAATGTTG
>CACRXK020013445.1:0-14032 GCA_902702795.2 Paramuricea clavata
ATGGCGGCCAACATGCGTAATGCGACATGCGCGAGGACAGAAACTTCAAAGCTTCCGACGTAAGTGGCCCTTCTATATGGATCTTTATTCTATGGCATCATACGGCGCTACGAGATTAATATTATAATTATACCCGGAAATGTCGTCATAATTCGATCTCATTTCTTCCGGGGCAACTACACCAGCTTCCGTTCCAAAATCATACACCTGTACGGTACCCCTGTGTCTACGATGTTGTATGAGGTCATCAGCATACCACATATTAACCCGGGGTATTTTATCTACCGGAATATTAGCCGTTACAAGTCGTTCAGTATTAAAACGGCTAAGCCTCACAGGGTGGGATGCCCGCGTCTCCCATAGTACTCCACCCATTCGCAGGTCCCAGACTTTCAGGGTACCATCCTGTGCACCGCTGACCACTTTCCAAGAGTCCATTTGCACGGTTGTTACTGAGGATGAGTGACCTCGCAGGCTCAATTGTGGCTCCTCAGTACGCAAGTCGTAGACACGGACGCGCTTGTCTTTGCTGCCCGTTACCAGACCTCCCACGAAGCTTAGGTTTAAACACGTGATGTCGGCATAGTGACCAACAAAGAGACTCAGGTGTCTGAGCGTCGCAGTGTCGTAGAGACGGACCTGAAATATACAGCCAAAAAAGGTAATTGTCTAATCAACAAAGTTGGCCTTAATGGGGATTATTAGTACCATCTGCACACGTAAAAACGCACAAGTTGTAACAAACCTGCAGCAGACCTGTAGAAATGCTGTTCCAACAACTTATCAACAGGATGTGTTCGCACTGCTTGTTCCCATCTTATTGACAAGTTGTCAACGGCTTGTTGACAACTTGTGGCACAAGGCTGTTGAGCTCGAAAGATTTGTTACAAGTTATTCCAACAACTTGTTATCGTCCTGCAATTCAACAATTTGTCAACAAGTTGTGAGTGACAACCCTGTAGCAACTTGATAAAACAACAGCATTGTTACAACTTGTTGATAAGCTTGCTACAAGCCTGTTGCGAACACATCTTGTTGACAAGTTGTGAGATTTTCACGTGTGTCATGATCCAGTGATTGGAGACAAATTGCAAACGTCAAAATCCTCTTACCTTGGCTGTAAATTCAGTGCCAATACCAAATCCAAATGGTGCCCAACCAACGGCAATCAATCCCTCGCCACAGGCAAGAGATGTGACCTTCGTTCCAGCAACTTTATCAAGCTCTTTGAACACATTCAGCCTTGCCTCGTAAATGAATATATCTTCTTTCAAAGACAGTGCGAACAATGTTTTATTTGCATCCGAGCAGTCTGGTAGGGTCTCTACGAAACTTACCTACACGAGGAACAAATCATAATATAACCAAGAGTCGTTTACGCGGTATACAGCCTGCCAAACGTAATTAAGCAATCTCTATTCATGATGCAGTAAAACCCGCATATAAGAACCTAGATTTTCCAAGTTAGCCTAAACAGGTTCTTATGCAAATGGTGCTTACCAGGAAATTAGGCTAAACAGGTTCTTAAATAGGTTCTTATATTTTCTTCAGAGAAAAGCAACTCATTTTAGGGAGTGTGGCATATGCTTTATATTTAAATTAATGCACAAATATGATCTAAAATATGACAGTATATGCACTATACCAACCCTTTAAAGCTACATTGATTGTAACGTATGACTTAATTTTGACTCTACTTGAAATTCTAGTCTGAACAGGTTCTTATTTAAAGTGGGTCTAAATAAAATATTTTAGCCTGACAGGTTCTTAAATTCTAGGTTCTTATATGCGGGGTTTTACTGTAGTTAATTCCATCATTTTTTCTAAGCTGTGTTTCCCAGAGGTCCAGTAAAGGATGGTTTACACTATCAAAGTTTCTGTGATCACAGTAGGAATTTTGCATTGGTAAAGTTTTGAAGGATTTGTAAGAAATGTTTGAGGAAACTAATTCAGTGTTTAACAAAGGGAAATATAATTCTACTGAGTCTCTACCTTGTCTTCAAATGTGTGACTGTGCATGAACTGCCATTGTCCCTCGTCATTCACTTGATCAATACGGACATCTGTACCACTGATATTCAGTAGTAGTGGAGTCTCTTTTGAAGCCAAAGCAATATGATTGGCTGGTATACCCACGTGGTATTGGTAGATTGGGTCAACACTGATGTCTGTATGCCATACGTTTACAATACCTACATAGTGTTAAGAAAAGGTATATACTAATGTTAACTAAGAAAAAACTATACAGGCATCTCGCTCGATAGCGAAGTAGTATTTCATTCGAAGTAGTATTCAAAGTAGTATTTATTAGTACTATGAGGACTGGACTAGATTTCAAGTCCGCGCAATGGACGACTTGCGCTTTAGACTAAATTTTAATCTAAGTAAGAACAACGAAATATATCACCACAGCTAGAAAGAGCGTCTTGGAATTAGCAATATTACAAAGTTTGGTTGCAACATGTTGTAAAATACGGAAAATATAGCCCTTCAAAGTTGGCAAATTTGTATACATTTGTATTACGTGCGTGAATTGGTAACTAAATTAGTTACCAATTTCCGTATTTTACAACATACAATTTTACAATTTTCCGTATTTTACAACATTTCGCATGCAACCAAACTTTGCAGTTTTTCTAATTTTGATAACTTCTTTCCGAAAATATCCTTTGTTATTCCCAGATTAAAAATTTTTCTAAAGAGCAAGTCGCCCATTTGATCAAGTCCGAGGCGAACCCGAGGACTGGATCAAAATGTGAGGACTTGAAGTCCAGCCTGAATTGGACGATTTGAAATGACATGTCATACGAATAAATCAGTGCTTAAAGTAAGGTGAATTAATTTTGATCCAGTCCAAGGACTGAATTAATTTCGATCCAGTCCTAGGACTGGATCAATGTACTTCATCAGGTATCCAGTATTATCATGTGAGCAAAATAAAGCAATATGGTTGGCTAATTTACACATGAATTATTAATGAGTTTGAATGTTCAAAGGTTGTTGTAGGTGGAATATCGAGTGAGACTATGCACTTTAAACAGCGCAGCGCTCTGACCACTGAGCTAGAGTCCAGTTGCCAAGCATTAATTGACCACAAGTTCTTGTATAAATTATGTACTTGATGCGAGTGTAAGGTATATATCCCAGGGTAAATATTCAAGATTGAACTGAGTGTTCTACACTGGCATCACCATATACATGAGAATTTGTGGTATGCTTGGCAACTGAACTCTTCTGTATGTACTGTAGCTCTGTGTTCATTGCTTCACCGGAATCACAGGTACACGTGTTTGATTACTGCTGGATACTTAAAAGGTGTGCCCACTTATAAAAGGTACGTATGCTTAAGACAGGTCTCCGTTAATAAAGGGTTCCATTGTACAAAAGTATAACCCACCACATGAAAAAGCTGTGGCACAGACATTGTCAAGGACTGCAACACATTCAACACTTGCTTTGCTTGGATCCTGATGTACTTCTGCTGAAGCCTGGAGAGAATGTTGCCAGTTGCTCTCAATATTCCACAGACATGTCTTACCATTGGCATAGCCTGCTATCAGTAGATCATCACGTAACTGACAGGCTGTTAAAACACCTCCTAAAGCAAATAGGACAATTTTTTTAGAGAAGTGCCTGTAAAACATATTAGATGGGTGTCTGTACTAAAGAGGTCTCCATATTAGAGAGATGCCCATATTTAGACAGCCACAGGTGTCCATATTAGAGGGGTCTGAATTAGAGAGGTGTCTGTATTAGAGAGATGTCTGTATTAGAAAGATGTCCATATTAGAGAGGTGTCCATATTAGAGAGGTGTCTGTATTAGATAGGTCTGTATAAGAGAGGTGTCTGTATTAGAGGTGTCCATATTAGAGAGGTGTCTGGTGTCTGCATTAGAGAGGTGTCTGTCTGAATTAGAGAGGTGTCTGTATTAAAGAGGTGACTGTATTAGAGAGGTGTCCATATTAGTGAGGTGTCTGAATTAGAGAGGTGTCTGAATTAGAGAGGTGCCCATATTAGAGAGGTGTCTGAATTTGAGAGGTGTCTGAATTAGAGAGGTATCTGTATTAAAGGTGTCTGAATTAGAGAGGCGTCTGTATTAGAGAGGTATCCATATTAGAGAGGTGTCTGAATTAGAGAGGTGTCTGAATTAGAGAGGTGTCTGAATTAGAGAGGTGTCTGAATTAGAGAGGTGTCTGTATTACAGAGGTGTCTGAATTAGAGAGGTATCTGAATTAGAGAGGTGTCTGAATTAGAGAGGTGTCTGAATTAGAGAGGTGTCTGAATTAGAGAGGTGTTTGTATTAGAGAGGTGTCTGAATTAGAGAGGTGTCTGTATTAAAGAGGTGTCTGTATTGGAGAGGCATCCACATCAGAGAGATGTTCAAATTGGAGAGATGTCCATATTGGAAAGGTGTTTATGTCAGAGAAGTGGCTGTAATAGGGTTGTGTCCATATTACAGGTGTCCATATTAGTGAGGTCACCATAAAGAGTAATTTGACCTCACAAAAAACACATGAAAGATCTCAGCAAATAGCATGGTACCTAATGTCATTTTGCTCAAGCAATAAACATGGTTCATATACACATAAACAAAACCTTTTTCATATTCGAAAGTTTGAATCTGACATATTCGCTCCTTCCAATTCTGAGTGACCAAACGCCGCCTTAAAATTCCATCGCTCACAAGGCCTTTCCAGTCAACTTGTTCCCTGACGTTACTCCCTTGATCCTTGAAGCCTAGTCTCTTGTACACGTTATACCACAGTAACTCATCGTTAGCAATGGAAGCCCATGCCTTACTAACACAGGAACACCTACATAAGTCTGCTACATCTAAGTGACTGAGAATTTTTATGCAAATCTCCTTGGGAAGGCGTATGTCAAAGAATGGAATCGTAGTTGTCTCATCAATATCTCGGATCAATAACAATAGTAAATCTTCGTCAACTTGGCCATGCAGTATGGAAGCATTTGATTGGTTGTTTGTTTTATTGGTAATGTGTATACTTTCTGATTGATGGTAGCTTGGAATTTCTAGCGTTAGTAATGCTATTGGTTGTTTCGGTTCTATCTTTGGTTTCTTAGAAACCGTGTGGAAATATTCAGAATTATCCAGCTCCTTGCACACAGATGTCATTTCCGCAATGCTGTTATATTCCGAGGTGTTAAAAATCCTTTCTATAGCATTCGAATTACCATCGTTCTGGCAGTCATCAGATGTCGAGTCATTTTTGTTGCACGCTTGATTTTTTTTACAATTTTCAACAAGGCTTTGTTGTTTTGTTTTGATTTCATGTTTCCATTTTTTTCTGAACGAATTTAAGTCATTTCCAGCCATATTTAACCGATTTAAAAAGTCAAGGTTTCATAACATCGCTTTACGTACACCAGAAAAGCTGCATATACTTTTTAAGTATTAAAATATAATACTATATACATAATTTATGTAAATTATATACATCATTCTTCAGTGAACTGAGAATTATTATTTACAAAAAGGCCCATTAAAAATCCTTTTTCCAATATAGAATATTTATCCGTGGTTTCACAGCAACAACGTATGTATTTTGAATCTTTCTAAGGGACAAAGATCTTTAATAATACAAACAACTTTTAGAAAAACACAATATTCTAGTTCCATCATTTTTGATCCATCATTATTTTTCATTGTTCAAAAGAAATAATTTTCGAATTCCTTAGTAAAACTGCTAATATTCCTTAGTTTTCCGTGCATTTTCCTGGAAATTAAGCAAAAATCATAGAAAACGCAAAGTTAATCCGTAGTATTGTAATTTTTTAAGCAATAATAATTTCAAATGTTTTAAAATCTAAGGTATTTAACCACATTGTTTAGCATTTCTCTGGAGAAACCTCGATTACAAAGAGCATTCCTTTCTTTGAAGGATAAATCTTTCGAAGTTCGGAATGATCCAGTGAACTATATAGAGTTCAGTGTCGGATGAGCCAAAAGTGCGGTAAAGTTTCGCGGAATTGGCGGGTAACATTATTTCCGCGGGTAAAAATTGACGGCGGGGGCAATTTACAAAATTTAAAAGGAAAATGAGCGATCATAGAGAGCGACGAAAATTATGTAGTTCAAAAAGAGTGCCTGTTTTTTCAGCATTATTTCTATTAATCGCCACGACTGCTGTTTTCTTTGTATTCCCGTAAGTATACAGTTTATTGTCATGCCTTAAACGTGTCGAAACTCCTCAAAATCGTGTTGTTTTTGTTGATTTTAGTTGTCGCTATCTTGTGGCTGAAGTATCGCCATGGATAGCTGTGTACGAAGCTATTTTAACACTCGTTATAATTAGTAATTTTTTCCAAGCTACTATTCAAGACCCTGGCAAGATACCAAGAGGTAAATGGCCGACATGTTTTGGCTAAATCGATTTGTTTAAACCACAAAATATATACCGAATTATATATATGTTAAACATGGAATTTAGTATTGACTTGTATTAATGATGTCTAAATCTTCTAAATTAAAATTTAATGCAGCTTAATGCAATTTTTGTAAGGATTCATCTCTGCTTGAAAGTTGCTGAAGCAATTTTATGAAAAGGGCGAAGTTCTAAGTGAAATTTCAAAGCATTTTTTAAGCGGAGTATGAGCTAATGAGCCAAGCCTATTAGTTTTATATTTTTTTCAATAGAAACATCAATTGTGGTACGGACTTATCAAATTTAATTGATAATAAAATAAGCCACATTAATTTGAAACTGGGCAGATTTCAGTTTGCCTCAAAAGGTTTTTTTTGGATGGGAAAAGATTATTTTGTTTGTACCTGAAGATTTTCAATATATCCCAACAGGAAGCAGGAAGTACTGACAATTCATGACAAGTGACTGTATAAAACACAGCTAAAAAATTAATGGCTCAATTTAATTCTCAAGACAGATGATCTGTCTGGGCAAACTAGGGCAAAGACAGTTTATCTGTATATATAAAAGCTATGTTTGCACTATATGCTTATTTCCATAGTGGTGTGGAAAAGTACCTTCTTGATACAGAATATACAACTGAGCAAAACAACATCTCTCTGTTGCAATAATTCATTTGCAAATAGTGTTCCCAAAAGGTACGGGTAGCTGTTTTTTTATGTTGCTACGGAAAGATTTCTGGTACAATGTAAACGTAGCATAAATTTAGCAAATAAGTGGATCATTGACAAGTTCATGATGGCAATTGTAAAACCAAGATCAATTTGTACTCGACACTGAGGCCCTGTACACATGGTTCATGATTTGTTTGCATCTACAAACATTCAGTTTGGGTTAGTGATTGGCCGATCGACAGTCGGAATCTGGCTGATTTTTGCCTTATCAGTAGACAATCGGAATCAGTAGAATTATTTCTATTTCTGATTGAGTAAAACCGATTGTTGAGAAAATATGCACTTAAAAAAATTACGTACTATACATTGTGTGTTGATACATGTTGCATGTACTAACATACACTAAAGCAAATTAAAGAAAGGTACACTTTTAAAAGGGAATATGTTATGTAATTCAAAGCAAATCAATCGTGTGGAAACTAAGTGTTCTTTGAGCAACCATATTCTAATCATGATTTATTAATAGTGGAATACTTTGATATTAGTGCATATTCTAATCAAGCCTGAAAATACAGTCGAACCCCTATAAGCGGACACCTCTCTTAAGCGGACACCTCTTTTAAGCGGACACATATCTCAGGTCCCATTCATTTTCTTTAATAAATTACTATTATCATAACCCCTATTAAGCGGACACCCCTCTTTAACGGACGCGGACACCTTTCTGGAGGTCCCAATGGGCAAATCAACCTCTCTTAAGCGGACAGATGACAGATTGTCTGATAAAATGTATTCAATATTCGACAGTAAATAACAATTGAGACCAATTTACATGGCACATTGACAGTGACACGCCAACTTGGCGCGAAGACATCAGAGCCAAGATTATTGAGAAAGTGAGGAACGAGGACGGAGGACTGTGAGCCCCCAGCTATGATGATACTCAAATTACACACCTAATTACACACTTTTGCCCCCTGCTGTGTTTTTCTACATACCCTTTTACTGTCGTTCCAATTGAAGTGTTCCTCAAATATTGATTCAATACATTACCTCAGGCTGACCAATTCATTTGATCAAGTTCCTCGAGATATTCATACACTTCCTGTGAAAGAGCCAATTCCAGGTATTTGATCATTTCTGGTCACTTCCTTTCTATTTATGATTGGTTAGTTGCACAAACAACGAAGGTGATTGGTGCATTCAAACTATTCAACAGGAAGTTTACAATTGTACTAGGAAGTGTATGAATATTTCGAGGAACTTGATCAAATGAATTGGTCAGCCCGAGGTAATGTATTGAATCAATATTTGAGGAACACTTCAATTGGAACGACAGTAAGCGGACACCCCTTTTAAGCGGACACTTAGGCGAGGTCCCGAAGGTGTCCGCTTAATAGGGGTTCGACTGTATCACACAACTTATTGTCATATCATATCTTGAGTTTTGAGTTTTGTTTTGTAACCCTCAACATATCTGAAAGAAATGCGTCAAATAAGCATGGATGGGCCAAATATAGGATTTGGTAAATGGCTTCTTGTTATTTTTGTTATTATAATAATTAAGCAATATTGTAAAATACAGGGATGGATTTACTGGGGGGTGCTATTTTTCATGATAAAGCAAACAAATTATTAGAGACAAAATGAGATTCAGTAATTTGAGTAATAACATGATGATAAGCGAACTGTGAACAACAATTACAATTCATATACTGTAGTCAAGCAAGACTTTGCAGTAGTGGAACAAGTTGATGGACGCGTAAAGTCACTGGAAACCAATTGCAACGTACTCGTCCGGAAAAATTTTTTGCCTCAAAAGTTGTCGGCAGGGAAGTCATTGCTCTCCGAAAAAAAAATTTTCCGGAAAATTTTTTTAAATAGGGGTCCTTAAAAAATTTGCACCCCCCCCCTACCAGATCGTGCTGGATCCATCCCTGGTAAAATAACCTTTTCCTTGTAGATTCAGTTAACAAGATCTCGATCTAGTGGCAATGAAGATAATGCTATTATAGTACCGATATATTTACCTCCTGATAATGGTACTACACCAAGTCAAGTGACAAGTCTGGATAATATCCCTAATGACTCCTCTATCAAACTCAGTCCACATATTGAAGCTGTTATCTCTCATCTTAAGACCTGGAGTGAAACTACACATCGTTTACCAGGTTTGCTAATATTTATCTTTTCTACTCCGCAAACGTCTCGTACCCATAGATATCTTATATACACTAGATCAGCCACTCCTTGCGTTATCAACAATATAGTATTGTAATTACCAACCGTTATCAGCAATAAGTTATTGCGTTGTAACTCTAACCCCCACCCCCTAATCTCTAACCCCCACCCCCTGACCCTAAAGTTGGTGAAGTATTGTAATTATCAACCGTTATCAGCAATAAGTTATTGGTTTTAACCCTAACCTCTAACCCCCACCCCCTAACCTCTAACCCCCACCCCCTAACCCTAAAGTTGGCTGCCGTGATTGCAGACTCAGGATATTCCCATGAAATGAGAAGTCTCGTATGTTTTCTATTTCTTAAACAGGGAACTTAAACATTACGTTAAACCTATTCCAAATACATTTTCAAACTATTCAAATGATGAAAGTTATTGTTTTTTAAGCGTTTATTAGCGAGTGAGAAACTCCAATACGGCCGCCATCTATTCAAATGAGGGTAACCGCTGGAATATTCTTGGCTTCAATTTTACTAAAAGAGATGCGCTATCTAGTGTATATAAGATATCTATGCTCGCACCTGTATTTTTTGCCCGCCGCCGGAGGCCCTCGAGGACCAAATTAGGAGATTTAATACCAAATGTCAAACATATTCGTTCATTTGTTTCCTTCTTATATTGTTTAATGAGTTGTTCCTGAATTTTGAAAGCAATAAAATTATTGTGTAATCGCAGATGATACGCAGCATTTAGGAACAGTGATTTTTATTGGTTGCATTCAATAATCAGACATAGTACCACAGTGCGGTGCCCTAGAGCATGCGCAATACACTATTTTTGAATAAATACCAAGGCTTATAATTCCCAACAGACACCGAGAGACTAACAAATTCACTGACCAACAAATTCACTGACTAACAAATTCATTCAATTGCTTTTGTACAGCGGATTTGATCATATCCACATGTAAATTTGCGCGTGAGAAATGCTAATCATGTTCAGAACAAAATTGTTTTGTTCTTTAGAAAACCTCCGTCCACTTGGAGGTCGTCGTCTTAACAACTGCTAGCTAACTAAATAATCTTCGAATAAACAGGATGCTAGCACAACCTAGACTGTGCTCCAGTCCACCTAGCTCAATCCCCCAATCCTAAATCTAACCCTTACCTACCTCAATCCTAACCTTTAATCACAATTCTAAATCTGACCCTCACCTATCCTAACTCTCGCCTACCTCAATCCTATAACCCTTAATCCTAACCCCTATCCTAAATCCAATCCTCGCCTACTCCAATCCTTAATCCTAATCCTTGTGACGTCATTAGTTTCGTGATAGTAAAATGGAAAGTTATCCGATTTTGAAACGTCGTATGTAATTATTTGAAAATGACGTTCTGAAAACATTGCTATTAGATTATCCCCTAAGTTTCCCAGATGGTATCGGAGCTTCAAAGCTTATTATTGCCCCTTCAAGGCATCCCTAGTACATTATTTCCTCATTAGGATGACATGAATTTCCTTTAGCAGTATGCCGACCTTGATCGACCCGGCGAATTCGCGAACGAACTTCTCGTTGCAATAATAGGGTCATTTCCCGTGCCTAGGTCATCCTTTTTTTAATATCGTCGGTTCCTGCTGCAGTGGGTATTGATCGCGGTAAAATTTGCTAATTATTTCAAATAATATTCAGTCCAACTTTCGAAAAATAAAAGATGGAATTTTTTTTTCAATTTTTTTTCATATTTTCCAAATTTTGCATTTCAAAAGGGTTCTGCCCAACACGAATGAAAGAGTATTATAAGGACATGATGTTTCGTGACTCACTGTCTTTCTAGAAGTTTATACCTCGGTATGTGCTTCTACCAAGTCAAGAGATTCTCAAGTAATTGTCACATCAAAGTTTCCGTGCATCGTATTTTGACATCTTGCCATATTTCGGCGAATTTAAAAGTATTCCTTGCGAGTTAAATCTACCATTCATAGTCGACAGACAACGTTATATCAGTCCTAAGACTTTGGCATAACTGTGCTCATTTTCTTGGTAATGTGGAGTGAAAATTATAGTGCTAATTACAAAAAAAAAACCCACATTAAACCACACACAAATAAATGTTGTCCCTGTGACAATTTGTTTATTTCATTAATAACTTTTACATGCGTTTAAACCTTTCCGTTCGTATGAGAAACACTGGCATGCAGCCTTAAAAGACAAGTACTTCTAACATGTTACAGAAGCTGTGATGTCAGTCTTTCATTTACCACCTGATGCAACACCTGTTCTTTTTTATGATGCAATACACTTTTTTTAATTGCCCTCAGTTCAAACAGTTTACCATATATAACAACGTGGCCAGTCACAAGTATACTTCGTATTTCTAAGTACTTCCTTCCACGTGCGTACACTATTATTCATCGCCAAGCTGAAACGATGTCAGTCTATTTCTGTCACAGGGTGGCAGCGGAAATGTGGGCGAGTGTGGAACAATGATTAGTTTGTTCACCAAACAGAGCTCTCTGAGAAATTTAAAGATATAAAGTCTCTTTAAAACGGTTTTTATATGGTGTAGTTTCACAGAACTGCCCACAACACTTTCTATTAGAGGTGGGCAAATCGGATTCGTTCGGATTTCGGAACAAAAATATTCATTTCGAATTGGATCGGACTGATAAAGTTGTTTCGTAGTCGGATCGGATCGGACTTCGATATTCGAAATAAAATGAATTAATTATCCACGACAACGTGGTTGTCGCTGCATTATTCGTTTGATACTTCAATTGGACGTCACTTTGTCAGCTTCTTGATATGTATTTCTTGCTTTTATATTTATTTTGTTAAATATTTCCACTTGAATGAGAAATTTATTTTGTTAAAGGATTCTTCTGATCGGATCGGAATTCTTTATCAAAACTCGGATCGGATTCGGATTAGACAATTTCGGATCGGATCGGATTTTAAACATTAGCCAATTGTCGGATTATAAACGTCCGATCCGATGCACACCTCTACTTTCTATATCCTTGTGGGCCGCAGGTTCGATTCCGCAGAGCCGGTAGTTCCATTTTACGCAACTGCTCCAAGTTTAATAAATGTATAAAATTTACACTCGAAATTTCTTCACTCTCAGTTTAGATAAACGACAATTATCATTTCATTTTAGGAAAACTTAAAAACACTCCGGCTGCTATAAAATTTGTCATGAAACGTTTTGGAATCCTTTACCGCGGCTGATAGTTTCGGCAAATACAGAACTAATGTTATTCTGGAAAAAGTATGCATGCATGAATTCTGGAAAAGTATGCATGAATTCTGTAACGCTATACGCAATCTACTTAAAAATATATGCATTTCGAATGGAGATGAATCGAAATTGATTCGAAATATACAGATTTTTAAATAGAAAATGCAAATGGATATAGTCCTTCGTCGGGAAATTAGTGCGCCAATAGTTGCCAAGTTTTACTGGTATTTTTCATATAATTGAATCCATCTGCATTTCTCTCGTGTTTTTGTTACCACCTACGTTGGCTCAGACCGTTGCGATTTTTAAATAGATCATGGATCAATAGATCAACTCTTGACGAAGGGCCTTCGCTCGAAACGTCGAGTTTCTGCTTATTTTTAAGGTAGTAATATAACCACTCAGCACAGTGTATTCATGCACACTTTTTTTGGAATAACATTAGTTCTGAAACGTTTTGGCAAATCAGGAAATATTGTAATAATTTTGTTAAAATGAAATATTAATAATTGTACAAAAAAGATGAATAGAATTGAAGAAGATCTGCACACCGGCTGTGAACACTTGCATATGTTATGGCAGTGGGCACCCCACTTCTTTGTCTAGAAAGTGTCGAGCAACGAAATACATCCTTCAAGACTACACGTCGACTTATACCAACCATTTAAAGCAATTTGACCGATTCTCCATCTGATACTGGTTCGAGATAAAGATATTATGTTTTATTTTTACAAATAGTGACTTAAAACATTATGACTTAAAACCTGAAAACTATACACTAGGCAATCCATCTCATCATATTCGCCTTAACGTCTGCAGAATATCTTCTTTCCGAACTCTATTTTTCAGTACGATTCGAAAACAGTTAAAGATTTTAACTTTCGACCGGCGAATCACATTGAAAAGGAATTAAAGAATGATCTATACAGTTATCTACTCCATTAAGTACTGACTGGAGTGATGTTATTTCATCAATAATGTCTTGTTTCTTCCAGGAACATGTCCTCTCTATCCTGCTGTTCTATCACTACTCAAGAGCCTGGTTGTTCCAGAGTAGTTGCACAAACTTCATGGAAATATATTACCAGTATCTGGGCTAGGACTGTCGTGCCACTCGAACCGTAAGTCTTTCAACTGCTCAAATCATTGAGAACATATAAACTTGCTTATCTCAATCTGGAGTCAGCTTAAGGGAGTAATTTTAGTAATCTCGTAACCCGAATAGAAGACAATCCATTGAACAGCTCTAATCCATTGAACAGCTTGAAATTTTATGTATATAACTACAGGATATAGAATTAGAAATAATACAATAATCCTTGGACTTGGTCCGAAAAACGTATCAAATCCAGAAGGAACTTATCGGAAATAATATTTATTTCTGTTGACCTTATGAAAAAATCTGTTCTATTGATTTATTTTATAGTTATTAATCAGTTTTTGCCCTGAATGCTATCTTGTCTAATCTATACTTTATTACTGTTTACTTTATTATTGCCCAGAGCAAAATCTTCCCTGGGGTCTCTGTGAAGTCATATCTTAATTGCAGAA
>CACRXK020013446.1:0-14031 GCA_902702795.2 Paramuricea clavata
CTTACTTGAACAATTAAATCCAGTTCCAGAATACCCAACCTTACATTCACAAACAAAAGAACCTTCATTGTCAGAACAGGTAGCGTTGGGATGACATGGGTTGCTTGAACATTCATTGATGTCTAAAAAGATTAAAAAAAGTAATAAACAATAAGTGAGTAAAAAAGGTAAAATATTTTAGACCTATAACGGAATGATTTACTTACTAGAACAATTAAATCCATTTCCAGAATACCCAACATTACATTCACAGTCAAAAGAACCTTCATTGTCACTACATATACCATTGGGATGACATGGGTTCGTCAAACATTCATCAATGTCTAAAAAGAGAGTGAAATAATAACAAACAATGAGTGAATAAAAAAAGTAAAATATTTTGGACACACCAATGAAAGTTCTACTTACTAGAACAATTAAATCCATTTCCAGAATACCCAACATTACATTCACAAACAAAAGAACCTTCATTGTCAGTGCAGGTAGCATTGGGATGACATGGGTTCATCAAACATTCATCAATGTCTAGAAAATGACATATACTGTAAGAAACATAAGAAAACAAAGAAGAAATAAAGGCATTACAAACAAAACTAAAAAAAACTTGTCCTACGTTCATAAGATGTCGTGGCTTACTTCGACAAACAGTTCCGTTTCCATTGAATCCAGATTTACAACGGCAAATGTATGAACCATGAGAATCCAAACAGTCTGCATTTACATGACATGAAATACGTAAACATACGTCAATATCTGAAAAAGGAATAAGAAAAAATTTGCAAAACGCAGAAAAATAAAAAACAAGATTCCATTTTGTTTCATACTTACTTGCACAACTTGAAATTCCATCTCCAGAAAACCCATTATTACATTGACAAACAAAAGAACCTTCATTGTCAGTACATGTGGCATTGCGATGACATGGGTTGCTTGAACATTCGTTGATATCTACAAAAAATTAAGAAATCAGAAAAAATATTATGTCGTTAGCATAAAAATACAGAATTTTAGACATATATGAACGAAAGATTTATTTACTGGAACAATTAAATCCATTTCCAGAATAACCAACATGGCATTTACAGTCAAAAGAACCTTCATTGTCAGTACAGTTGGCATTGAGATGACAAAGGTTGCTTAAACATTCATTATTGTCTAAAACGATTATACAAAATACAAATAAATACCAAAAACATTAAAAAACTAAAACATTTGCACCAAAGAATGATTTACTTACTAGAACAAGTAAATCCATTTCCAGAATACCCAACATTACATTCACAGCCAAAAGAACCTTCATTATCAGTACAGATAGCATTGGGATGACACGGGTTGCTTGAGCATTCATTGATGTCTAAAAACATAACAAACAATGAGTTATTCGGAAAGGTAGAATATTTTAGACACACCATAGAAAGATTTACTTACTAGAACAATTAAATCCATTTCCAGAATACCCAACACTACATTCACAGTCAAAAGAACCTTCATTGTCAGTACAGGTGGCATTGGCATGACATGGGTTGCTTGAGCATTCATTAATGTCTAGAAAGAGAATACAACAATCAAACAATAAGTGATTTAAACAAGGTAAAATACCTTAGACACACCAGTGAAATTACTTACTTGAACAATTAAATCCTGTCCCATTATACCCAACAATACATTCACAGTCAAAAGAACCTTCATTGTCAGTACAGATAGCATTGAGATGACATGGGTTGCTTGAGCATTCATTGATGTCTAAAAGCATAACAAACAATGAGTTATTCGGAAAGGTAGTATATTTTAGACACACCATAGAAAGATTTACTTACTAGAACAATTAAATCCATTTCCAGAATACCCAACATTACATTCACAGTCAAAAGAACCTTCATTGTCAGTACAGGTAGCATTGGGATGACATGGGTTGCTTGAGCATTCATTGATGCCTAAAAGCATAACAAACAATGAGTTATTCGGAAAGGTAGAATATTTTAGACACACCATAGAAAGATTTACTTACTAGAACAATTAAATCCATTTCCAGAATACCCAACACTACATTCACAGTCAAAAGAACCTTCATTGTCAGTACAGGTGGCATTGGCATGACATGGGTTGCTTGAGCATTCATTAATGTCTAGAAAGAGAATACAACAATCAAACAATAAGTGATTTAAACAAGGTAAAATACCTTAGACACACCAGTGAAATTACTTACTTGAACAATTAAATCCTGTCCCATTATACCCAACAATACATTCACAGTCAAAAGAACCTTCATTGTCAGTACAGATAGCATTGAGATGACATGGGTTGCTTGAGCATTCATTGATGTCTAAAAGCATAACAAACAATGAGTTATTCGGAAAGGTAGTATATTTTAGACACACCATAGAAAGATTTACTTACTAGAACAATTAAATCCATTTCCAGAATACCCAACATTACATTCACAGTCAAAAGAACCTTCATTGTCAGTACAGGTAGCATTGGGATGACATGGGTTGCTTGAGCATTCATTGATGCCTAAAAGCATAACAAACAATGAGTTATTCGGAAAGGTAGAATATTTTAGACACACCATAGAAAGATTTACTTACTAGAACAATTAAATCCATTTCCAGAATACCCAACATTACATTCACAGTCAAAAGAACCTTCATTGTCAGTACAGGTAGCATTGGGATGACATGGGTTGCTTGAGCATTCATTGATGCCTAAAAGCATAACAAACAATGAGTTATTCGGAAAGGTAGAATATTTTAGACACACCATAGAAAGATTTACTTACTAGAACAATTAAATCCATTTCCAGAATACCCAACATTACATTCACAGTCAAAAGAACCTTCATTGTCAGTACAGATAGCATTGAGATGACATGGGTTGCTTGAGCATTCATTGATGCCTAAAAGCATAACAAACAATGAGTTATTCGGAAAGGTAGAATATTTTAGACACACCATAGAAAGATTTACTTACTAGAACAATTAAATCCATTTCCAGAATACCCAACATTACATTCACAGTCAAAAGAACCTTCATTATCAGTACAGGTAGAATTGAGATGACATGGGTTGCTTGAACATTCATTGATGTCTAAAAAGATTGATAATACCAGTAACAAACAATACGTGATTAAAAAAAAGGTAAAATATTGAAACATACCAATGAATAATGCACTTACTAGAACAATTAAATCCATTTCCAGAATACCCAACACTACATTGGCAAACAAAAGAACCTTCATTGTCGGTACAGGTAGCATTGAGATGACATGGGTTGCTTGAACATTCATTGATGTCTACAAAAAATTAAGAAATCAGAAAAAATATGATGTCGTTAGCATAAAGCTACAGAATTTTAGACATATTTGAACGAAAGATTTACTTACTAGAACAATTAAATCCATTTCCAGAATACCCAACATTACATTCACAATCAAAAGAGCCTTCATTATCAGTACAGATAGCATTGAGATGACATGGGTTGCTTGAACATTCATTGATGTCTAAAAAGACAATACAAGTAACAAACAATAAATGATTAAAAAAAAGGTAAAATATTTTGGACATACCAATGAAAAATTTACTTACTAGAACAATTAAATCCATTTCCAGAATATCCAATATTACATTCACAAGCAAAAGAACCTTCATTGTCAGTACAGGTAGCATTGGCATGACATGGGTTCGTCAAACATTCATCAATGTCTAGAAAATGACATATACTGTAAGAAACATAAGAAAACAAAGAAGAAATAAAGGCATTATAAACAAAACTAAAAAAAACTTGTCCTACGTTCGTAAGATGTCGTGGCTTACTTCGACAAACAGTTCCGTTTCCATTGAATCCAGTTTTACAACGACAACTATATGAACCATGAGAATCCAAACAGTCTGCATTTATATGACATGAAATACGTAGACATTCGTCAATATCTGAAAAAGGAATAAGAAAAAATTTGCAAAACGCAGAAAAATAAAAAACAAGATTCCATTTTGTTTCATACTAACTTGCACAATTTAAAATCCCATCTCCAGAAAACCCATTATTGCATTGACAAACAAAAGAACCTTCATTGTCAGTACATGTGGCATTGCGATGACATGGGTTGCTTGAACATTCGTTGATGTCTACAAAAAATTAAGAAATCAGAAAAAATATTATGTCGTTAGCATAAAGATACTGAATTTTAGACATATATGAATGAAAGATTTACTTACTGGCACAATTAAATCCATTTCCAGAATATCCAACATTACATTCACAGTCAAAAGAACCTTCATTGTCAGTACAGGTAGCATTGAGATGGCATGGTTTGTTCAAACATTCATTATGGTCTAACACGATTATACAAAATACAAATAAATATCAAAAACATTAAAAAACTAAAACATTTGCACCAAGGAATGATTTACTTACTAGAACAAGTAAATCCATTTCCAGAATACCCAACATTACATTCACAGTCAAAAGAACCTTCATTGTCAGTACAGATAGCATTGAGATGACATGGATTGCTTGAACATTCATTGATGTCTAAAAAGATAATACAAGTAACAAACAATAAGTGATTAAAAAAAGGTAAAATATTGAAACATACCAATGAATAATGTACTTACTAGAACAACTAAATCCATTTCCAGAATACCCAACATTACATTCACAGTCAAAAGAACCTTCATTGTCAGTACAGGTGGCATTGGCATGACATGGGTTGCTTGAACATTCGTTGATGTCTAAAAAGATAATACAAGTAACAAACAATAAGTGATTAAAAAAAAGGTAAAATATTGAAACATACCAATGAATAATGTACTTACTAGAACAATTAAATCCATTTCCAGAATACCCAACATTACATTCACAGTCAAAAGAACCTTCATTGTCAGAGCAGGTGGCATTGCGATGACATGGGTTGCGTGAACATTCATTGATGTCTACAAAAAATTAAGAAATCAGAAAAAAATATTATGTCGTTAGCATAAACCTACAGAATTTTAAACATATATGAACGAAAGATTTACGCACTAGAACAATTAAATCCATTTCCAGAATATCCAACATTACATTCACAGTGAAAAGAACCTTCATTGTCAGTACAGCTAGCATTGGGATGACATGGGTTGCTTGAACATTCAATGATATCTAAAAAGATAAGGTACAAATAACAAATAGTCTCTGATTAAGAAACATAAAATATCTGATATACACCAGTGAAAAAATTACTTACTTGAACAATTAAATCCACTTCCACTAAACCCAACATTACATTTACAGACAAAAGAACCTTTACTGTCAATACATGTAGCATTGGGATGACATGGGTTGCTTGAACATTCAATGATGTCTAAAGAGATAGTATACAGGTAACAAACAATAAGTTATTCAAAAAGGTAAAATATTTTAGATTTATCAAAGAAATATTTACATACTAGAACAATTAAATCCATTTCCAGAATACCCAACATTACATTCACAGTCAAGAGAACCTTCATTGTCAGAACAGGTAGCATTGTGATGACATGGGTTACTTAAACATTCGTTAATGTCTAAAAAGATTATACAAGTAAGAAGCAACAAATGATTAAAATAGGTAGAATATTTTAGACACACCACAGAAAGATGTACTTACTAGAACAATTAAATCCATTTCCAGAAAACCCAACATTACATTCACAGTCAAAAGAACCTTCATTGTCAGTACAGGTAGCATTGGGATGACATGGGTTGCTTGAACATTCAATGATGTCTAAAAAGATTATACAAACAACAAGTGATTAAAAAAGGTAGAATATTTAAGACACACCAATGAAAGATTTACTTACTGGCACAATTAAATCCATTTCCAGAATATCCAACATTACATTCACAGTCAAAAGAACCTTCATTATCAGTACAGGTAGCATTGTGATGACATGGGTTACTTAAACATTCGTTAATGTCTAAAAAGATTATACAAGTAAGAAGCAACAAATGATTAAAATAGGTAGAATATTTAAGACACACCAATTAAAGATTTACTTACTGGCACAATTAAATCCATTTCCAGAATATCCAACATTACATTCACAGTCAAAAGAACCTTCATTGTCAGTACAGGTAGCATTGGGATGACATGGGTTGCTTGAACATTCATTGATGTCTAAAAAGATTATACAAACAACAAGTGATTAAAAAAGGTAGAATATTTAAGACACACCAATGAAAGATTTACTTACTGGCACAATTAAATCCATTTCCAGAATATCCAACATTACATTCACAGTCAAAAGAACCTTCATTGTCAGTACAGGTAGCATTGTGATGACATGGGTTACTTAAACATTCATTGATGTCTAAAAAGATTATACAAGTGACAGACAATAAGTGATACAAAAAAGGGTAAGATATTTTAGTTACGGCAACGAAAAATGTACTTACTAGAACAATTAAATCCAGTTTCATTATACCCAGGATTACATTCACAGTCAAAAGAACCTTCGGTGTCAGTACAATTGGCATTGTGGTGACATGGGTTGCTCAAACATTCATCAAAATCTAGAAATGGAGGAAGCAAGTGACGATCAGCATCATCATCGATATCACTATTGCTATAAACTTCACCACTCTCATCACCTTCATCACTACCATCAATACTTAACCGCTTACTGTACTGAACTCTCAGCTTACCAACAACAGCAGCTTCAAAAATTGGACTTGACTGACTCGTTGCTTCTTCTACACCTTCATCATAAACAACGCTTACATTCCAAAAATACGTCTGATTTTCTACAACTGTAATATTCTCTACTATTTGATAACCAATTTCAGTTTCGTTGTTCCAGTTTGTCTCAGGATAGGAGAGCGCGACACCAGTGTCTGCTTCTTGAATGTTTAGACGCCTGACAGGAGCAAAGTTACATCTTTTTGCTTTCCACGTTATGTTTGCGCGAGATTCAGAAAGGTACTCCACAGATATGATGGTAGGCGAATCAGGATCTATGTTTGTTATATAACGAAAAGGTGAGAACATTTTATGCCTGTCAAACATGTTGGCCAACATCGTAGAGGAAATGTAGTTTTTACTAAATACTATTTTGAGGCAGATGGAAGTGAAGAGAGTGACAAAATAATGTACTTTTCTATTTACTATATCTAGGTACCAATCAATGGTGTTCGGTCTCTACATTGAACACATATCTCATATTCTCATCTAAGATCACCAGGCGGATAAGACCAGTGTCTGCACAAGTTATGTTACGCGTCACTTCCACCGTCCAATAAACATCCTCACTCAAGACTGGTAGATAGTCTGTATAGTTCCTCCAGTAGCTGTCAGGTTGATCTAATCGTTGAGCTATGTTTGTGGTTGGGGATAGCCGAGCAATAAAAATTTGATTGTTTTCAGACTACCACGGCGTACTCTTGAATTCAGGTTCTTGGCTACATCTTCCACAACGATCGGTGCTGAAACGTACAATTTATGCAAATGAGTATAACTCCATTGTGATAGCACCTCATATTCACTTGACAGCTGTATACCCCACAATGAGTATAATCAAAATAGTCCAACGTAACAGATCCATACAAATATTCGCCTTCATTCCAGGATCTGATGTTATTGCCGCTTAACGTAGTTTGATTTGCAAATGTTTTCTTAGTCCAAGTAAAGTTTGATGATGTTCCTGCAGCTAAGGTCTGGCATGTGATGGTGACTGATTCGTTTCTCTTGATAATATGGCCCACTGGAGTTCTGTATGCTAGCAAGCTGGAGGATGAATTGGACACAAAACTGATGGTTATCGCGCCTACAAAAATAATAAGTGGTTTTCATTAGCCATATGGTGGCCGACTGACTCACCTACTTATCGATCAGTTTTATTCCGTTAAGTTATCATTTAAATCGCCTACATACCAGATATTGTAGCAAAGTAATCTGGTGATGGTCGACTCCAAACTGGTTCAGTGGTACCATTATATAACACATCAATGATCCACTCAGTGTAAGATGTATTAAAATCTTGTCCTTTTTCAACCAACGTTACACCAGCACCAGTACTTTCATTATAACTTGTGATATTCAAAATGTTTTGTTTAAAAAGTTCTCCATTTCGTTTGAATACAGAAATAGAGATTTCCCGAGGATAACCCATGTCGCATTGACCTGCACTCCATGTTAATTTTATCGCAGATTCTGAAATGCCTATTACTGAAGTAATTTGTGGAGGGTCAGGATCTGTGAAAAAAATAAGATCATCATCAATACCATGGCTTATCAAAATAATAGATACGGTATGTTTCCAGATGTTGAATGAGCTTTGACTTTGCTCAAAAGTATCATCCAACGCATTATCCAACGTTGTTGCCATTAACTGTGCATATCGAAATTGGAGGAAATTTTAGTGATTGTTTTACCTGAAATAAGCAATGACCTTGATAATTCATATTCGAATTGTGAATAATCTTCCAACTCTAAAACAGTACGATGTACTCCGGTGTTTGAACATTCGAACGAGTTATACTGAGCAGTAAGTTTTAAATAACCATCTCTAATTTCCACAAATGTGAGTCCTTGATTAGAGCTGTTTTTTCCAGTACGCCAATCAACGATTTGTAAATCTGGGTTATAGACTGTAGATGAGCCTTGTAGGATAATTTCTGCTTTGAACGTTGAGTGGTATGGAACAATATAGTTTTCTGGCATTATTGAGGTCGTGACAACAATCAGACGTGCTAAAATTGTAGAGGTTGATAAATAAGATTAGTGCTTGGCGTGGTGGAAAAGAGAGCCCTGGGTGAAGAAAGGAGAAGAAGCATTCGTTAGAGTAAGTGGGAAGAACGTTGTATGGAAGAAAGATAAGGAGGTAGGTATACGTAGTACATATGTAAGAGGGAAAAAAAGAAAGAAAGGAAGGAAGGAATATATAACTGAAGTAGTAAGAGTAGGCAGAAAGACAGCGAGAGAAATGTAGGAAAGGAAAGAAGGATGAAAGGAGAGAGGGTGAAGAATGAAGAAAAATGAAGAAAGTAATAAAGGAACGAAAGAGGGAAGCATGGAAATAAGGAATGGATAACGATGATGGTAAGAGAGAGGAGGAAGATAAAAAGGAAAATAAAGGAAGGAAGGAAATAAGAAAGGAATGAGGGAAAAGGAACACGGAAAGAGGGAATTGTTAATAAATAAATGAAAAAAGGGAGGGAGTTAGAAAGGAGGTAGGGGGGAGGGAGAGTATACGTAAGGGAAAATGTGACGTAGGTAAAATGGGAGGAGGGAGAGATGAAAAGACGAAAAGGAAGGAAAAGATAAAATAAGGGTGGAAAAAGAAAGGACAAAGGCAAGTAAGAAAGCAAGTGCCCAAAGAGAAAGATGTAATGCTATGTTATTTACTTACCGTTTATATATAATGTTGCGTAATCAATGCCATGATTACTCCCGGCGGCACCTGAACAACTATAATTACCAGAATCCGTGTAGTTGAACTGTGGAATATTTATGGTACTTGTCCATCCAAAGCCAGATGATGAAAATTCTGGTTGGAACTCTTGGCTTTGAACAGCTTCATATCCTTGATAGGTGCGTTTACTCCAAGTTCTCTGAGGCCAAGTGATTGAAGTTACGTTACAAAAGAGTACTAGACTTTGCCCACGTTCAATGATGTAGGTACCATCATTTGTTGGTAACTCCTGGTAAGAATTACCATCGTGTAATGATAGTTTGACTGCAAATTCAACTGCCAATGAGATATAAGAGTTAATGAGATAAATCAAGCAATTGTCAGAGCAAGGGCCTTTCACCTCTGAGATCGTCGGTTCGATCCTCGTTCCAGACTCAAGATATTTATGTGAAGAGTCAGTCAACACTCTACCAAAAGTCTTGGGTTTTCTCCAGGGTGGGGTTGGGATTAGCCCCCATAACTGACCCTTCCACCGGAGTGTGCTTCTTGATCAGACATGAGTGCCAGAAGCGCCCTTAGAGGAGTAAGAGTAGGCAGAAGCGCCCTCAGCTTAGCTCTCAGCTAACTACAAGTAACTCTAGTTTTGGTAAGAACAAATTTTACATACCTGAGATCATTGTGGAAAGAATAGAACTTTCCTGACTCCATACCGTTCCATTTCCGTAATCATAAAGTACAGCCACTGTCCAATTATACTCCGCATTGACTTCAAATTCATGATCAGTAATAATAAAAGATCCTGCACCAGTGAAAGAGTTCCACATAGTTTCATTTCTTTCAAAGTAAGTTGTTGAGTTAGCGGAGTACATTGAGACACGAACGCCTCTTACGGGTCCTCCGTTACATCCGGGAGAATTCCACATGACTTGAACACGACTGGTACCGTTATGTGTTACTGTAACAGACTTGGGAGGATCGGGATCTGAAAATTAATATACAATGGTTGTATATAAAGCATCTAAGTGATCAAGTTAGCCAATTATTCTAGCGATATGACTCATTATGGCCGGGAAAATCGAGGCTAAACTGAGACAACTTCATGCTGGTCGCTTTTACTCACCTCGTAATCGAAGTGTTTCAAAATCATAATATGAGATGTTCACTCCATTAGTCCTGACTTTGAAGCGATGTCGCCCAGTTTGCGCACACCTGCATTTATCGTATACTCCAGTAAAAGAAATATAAAAATTTTCAAATGATCCACTATTCATCTGAGCAGAGCTTTGTGCATATTGCCCAGTTAACCAGTTTTTTCTTTCCAAGGAAACTTCATTATATGCTTCTCCAAGACCAAGTAAGGAAAACTCGTATTTCGAATCATAGTCCGCAATCAACTGACTTGATGAGCCTTGATGGGCACATATTGGAACGAACCTAAACAAAATTGAAAAGGAAGGTAAAAATTATTTTGTCTGTGTTAGAAATGAAGGCAAAAGTCAGCAGTTATAAAGAAGCAACTGTGTATCAGGGATCGTTCAAACCAGTTCAGCATGTTGGTTTAGCTTCATCCTCATTGTTGGGCCGGTTTAAACATCATGTTCATTATATGCAGTAGTCTTGTATCAGCTGTTGTGCAGGAGATATAATCCTATCTTTCTTCAAAATTATGGTTGGTTTTGTTACCGAGGCAACTTCACATGTTATCGTGACATTTGTTCCTGATTCAAAAGCCATCCATTGAGAGATAGTTGGATACCGGCACTGATGGTGTTACTTCGAAAGTTAACGTTGACGATATGAAAGAATCTAAAATATAAAGGACGGTTTGTTTACTGTTGGTGGAAAAGCGACTGAAGAGGGTCTCCCAGGGGTTTGAAACAAGGCAATAGAGCCAAAGAGATCAGAAGCAACAAGGGAACATGTAAGCTTGGGAAACAAAGGGACATGGTGAAATCTTTGTAGGGAAGAAGGGAACGAAGGAACATTTTTCCAAGGGAACACAGACATGTGAGACCTTGATTGAAAGATCCAGCAATATATTAAGATTACAAAATCTTTAACGTCTCAAAAGAGAGTCCTTGCATGGTTGACCAATTTCGGTGCATATTCAAATACTGACCATCACACCGAATAGTTATCGCTCAAAACGTCCAAGAACTTCTAATTTTTAAGATGAGCTTCAGACACAAACTACGACCATAGGAGCATATTGGAGAATACTACGTATACTGGATTCCCACACTTGAGATTTCTTTTTCAAGTAGTTCAAACGCAAATTAAAACACAGCTTAGTGTAGAATGCTATATATCTTCGCCGTGTATGAAGTACCAGAAACGAAAACGAACTAGAAGTCCTCTCTGTGACACAAAAGTGTTGGAGTTGAGTGAGGCGACGCTTCCGTCAAATGTTGGTTCAAACCTCAGAAATTTCGCCGGTGGGTCTAAAATATTTGAGCATGAGAATGGGGCTGGCAATGTTTAAACATATCTTAAATCACAAAACTAATATTTCGTTGTGATCAAGCAAATTCAAAAAGAATGTATATAACAAAGAAGCTTTGAATAAAGTTAAAACTAAATAATTTTCGATTTTCCTCACAATTAAATGATAAACTCAGTTGCCACATACTAAAAATTAGAATTTAATTACAGCCATTTCTTATCCTAAACTATTCAAAATCCTTACAAAACTAATATCGACTTTAATCGTAACCATAATAATCTTAATCCTATTCGGATCATTACAATCCTAACACAAATCTTACACCAATCCTATCTGCAATACGAAAGTTGGATTGTGCACTAAAATTATGGTAGAGTCATTTATACTTATACTTATATGGAAAATATACCACAATATGATAATTACCTCTAGCTCTACAGATCCCAAACGTGTGTTCATGGAACGGGAAATTTCCAGCGATTGCACTCTGGTTATTTGTCGTAGTTATTGCCGCACCGGACGCGCTGAAATTACACAGACCATCTTCAAATGAACAGTCACTACTCGTAGGCTGTATGCAGGCATGTTGAGTAGAGGAACGACCCTGGAAGCACCAAGAACCAGATTCACATGGATCTGACAGACATGATCCACGATCAAATGAAGTCAAGACTCCTGGAATAAAAAAGCATAAAATAATAAATTTAAAATGGCAATAATATAACATAAGTGAGTATATTGATCGGTTTTTCGGAATATTTCAATCGTGGCTTACCATAAGAATGAATTGTTTGAACATTCTCGGAAATTAGCGCACGGTTCCAAATCATGAGATCATCAATGATTATACTTGAATATCTTTTCCCACTCGAAGTTTCCTCATACCCAACAGTGATGACGTCATTAAAATTCTCAGAAATCGAACTTGGATCGGAGATTTGGGTTGAGACCACAAGTTTCCCATTCTCGTAATACGACAATCCTTCAGCTGCACTCCACGTGGCTGTCACGAGGAAGACGTCCATAGGAATACACCCACGTTCTATAGTCCAGCTTCTGCCCACGCCTTGATAGGTGATGAAGAATTTCCCATCTTCAACATAAACGTGGAAACCAGCTTTGCCTGTACGGATTATGATTCCTCCAGATATAAATTGCAACCAGAATGACACTGTTATTCCTTCTGCGCAATTGTACGGCGCCACCAAACACGAGTCTTTTAGAGCACCTAGGATGAGAAATATATACTGTAAAGAATGGTTTACACTTGGGCTTTATCCAAAGTGTGTGACAGCGTAAACCTCTAACAAAGAAACAAAGATACAGTTTTAATTTTTCCGTAAAAAGCAGCAGATAGTGGATAACTTCAGATATATTGACACTTATGTGTCAGCATCTCTGAAGCATTGGAATAATGGAAGATTTTCTCTTGCCTGTTATTTTGACGGTTTTTTATGGGGTTACCTGAGATTAGTGCTCCACTTCCAAAACGATTCAACTCGGCTACATTTCCAAGGTCTAAAGACCTGTATATACGCGCATCTCCTAAAAATACGAACATAACATAATAATAAATACGAATATAACTAGCTAATACTACATACATCGAATTAATTAATAGACATTTCTTATAATGACGACAGACGCGGAAAAAGGCTTAATGAGATGTCCCAAGAGACAATTTTTTGCGACAATGCGCAATGCAAATGATGTTTTTATGAAATTTATTGGCTCGCCAACGACTTGCATTGTCCTGTCGGACATCGCGTAAATTGGAGGGTCACTCAAACATTCATCAATATCTGTAAAATATAAAGGTAAGAAAAATTTGTTTTGAAGAAAGGTAAAATATTTGAGACAGATTAAATAACAAAAGACTTGCTTACTAGAACAATTGATTTAACAATTGAATCCAATTCCAGAATATCCAACATTACAATGACAGTCAAAAGAACCTTCATTGTCAGAACAGTTGGCATTAATATGACACGGGTCACTCAAACATTCATCAATATCTGTAAAATATAAAAATAAGAAAAATTTGTTTTGAAGAAAGGTGAAATATTTTATACACATGATAGAATGAAAGATTTTACTTACTAGGAAAGATTTACTTACTGGCACAATTAAATCCATTTCCAGAATATCCAACATTACATTCACAGTCAAAAGAACCTTCATTATCAGTACAGGTAGCATTGGGATGACATGGGTTGCTTG
>CACRXK020013447.1:0-10364 GCA_902702795.2 Paramuricea clavata
CCCCCCCCCCCCCCCCGCCCCTCCCCACAAGGGCTCGAAATAGCGGGCTGCCAATGGCCAAAAGCAGGTCATATTTTAGAAATGGCAGGCAAAACTAAATTTGAACTGCCAAAGTAAAACAAAATGGCAGGTGAAATTTTATAGATATATTTCATTTCATTCTCTTACCACAACTCATATATGCTAGATCATTTAGTTGACTAAATACGTTTATATTTGAAATGTAAATCCAAGTTTACTGTAGTAAAATAGACAAAGTTTAAAAACAATAAAAATGAATATCATGAAAACATTGATTTTTACAATGTGACTCGTATGAGACATCGCCATTTTGGCAGTTCAATGAATAAAATGGCAGGCTAAAATTTATTTCACCTGCCAAAAAATTCTAGACTGGCAGGCCATATTTTTTTTCTACTACGAGCCCTGCTCCCCACCCGAATTCTTTTTTAAACTTTGTTGCATCGTTATCAAATTGTAGACTACAAAGTGTTGTTTAAATCCAGGTGCTATTATTCAACATAATATGTTACAGGAAAATGCCATATCCACAAGAATTCTGGACTGTGTGAAATATTTATTGCTACTAAACGTGTATGAAACCATTTATATCGTAATTATTGTTTTATACCACATGGTAATTTTTTCTCGAGTGCCCCTCCCCCCCCCCATGCACGTATTTTGGGTCTGGCCGCTCCCATTCAGGCTAAAAATAATAGAGACAGCCCTCTTATCTCACCCTCCCATTATTAATGCATGACTGGTCCCTTACTTCGCACTTGCGCCATGATGATGCTGTTTTGCCACAACACTACATATTTTAAATGCTTTCGAATAAAGGTAGAACAGAACTGTGTTTGGTTTCGCTTATTTAGTTTATTTACTTTCTTATATACAGCCTGTATATAAGGAAGTAAATAAACTAAATAAGCGAAACCAAACACAGTTCTGTTCTAGCGTTTTATCAATCTCGTTCCCAGAGTATGCCTGTTCGCGGGTTATGTAGTGGCATGCCACTACATAACCCGCGAACAGGCATACTCTGGGAACGAGATTGGCGTTTTATTGCTCAAGCGATGACAGTAACATTGAGTACCTTCTTCACTTTCATCTTGTTCATGACTTGCTTTAGAAATGCTGTTGTCCACATGATCAGGCTGAAGTAAAGAAAATTATTAACAGAATAAAATAATATAGAATGAATTTTGTACAGTAGTTGTCGTACTAATTTCAAAACGTAAAGATTTTTAAAGGATATTACAGTTGCTTAAATCTCATCTCGTTAAAAATATTCTGTCTTCAAAATCAATCCATGGAATTAAAAAAGATGCTAAAATTCAGTCCTACTTTTTTATTATTATCGTTCGAGTTCCTTTATAGTTCAGTGGTGAAACCGGACAAACAACACGATGTAAGCATGCAACTGATGCAAGTGTTAGTATTTTAGTCTCTAATGCTTAATCTCGAGCATAAATTCAACGTTTAAGAAATCCTTCTGATTTTTGCGAGTGATGTATATTGGGAAACTACAACTACTGTACGACAGTATATACAGCGAACTTAGACTAGGTTCACAGGCGCAGAAAAGTCACGCTGGAGCGAAATTGTTTGAAAACGTCACTTTTGCCGCAACTGAATTTGAGCACGGTTTCTTGATGAAAATGGAGATCTTCGTTTGAACCAAAGCCGTTACGTTTATGTACCGCTTGTGAACCAAAAATTTCAGGTCTCAAATCAGTAAATTCGAATGCTTTTCGTTTAAATTCTTTGCTCTATTTGAAATATTTTGGCTTTAAATGAGTGCTAACTTGATTTGTAAACAAACCGTAACGGCATAATGTGAACACATGTAAATTCTGGCCGCATTATTTCGCTCCAGTGTAGTATGAACGTAGCCTTAAGGTGGCTCCCTACAGTTATTCTTGTTTAAGCAATAATTCCGTAAAACAGGCTTATTTGTGCAGAACGCGAATTCTTTTCGACTTGGTGGCAATATTGGTCACCTAAGGAATATTTCGAACTGGATTTCGACGATGTCAATGTTCCCATGGCAACATGACGACAGCATAAAGCCTTCCAATTTAACCCATAAATGTGCCGCTATCTCAAAAACGATGTCGGTGACCTATCTTATCTAATAAGGAATGATGCTCTGCAACTGTGGTGAAAGTTTTAAAAAATTCTGTAGTGTGTGATTTTTTTAAAAGCGAAAAATTTATTGCGAAATTTCCACACTACAGATTTTTTTAAAATTTGAAATTTATAAAATTTACCGCAAAATAAATTCGTGGTCAAAATTTGAAGATAGGTCACCGATGAAACTAATGAGTAAAATGCAAATAAAGTTAGAAAATAGCCTCGTGTAACTCGAGAAATTCCCCTATTGAAAAGCGTCGCTGGCTAGTAAAAGATTGTACGCGGGCGCAGAACGAGTTTTCATTCAGCAAAATCGAGCCGCAATGTTGTTTTTACTATTTTGTTTTTGTCAACTTTTCGATTTATTTGAGTGCTATGGACAGCCAAGGATTATTGTGAAGGATTAAATCGATGAAAACAAGGTTGAAGCTAATTGAATCCTGCCGTTTACTCAATCTATGAGCTGTAACAGCCTATTAACAGGTGGACGTGTTTTTTTGTTTCATGTTTGGTTTTGTACTTTTTGCTAAAAATGAACAATTAGGCTATGAAACTGAAATATTTTTCTGTTTACATATAATCACTTTAATCTTGTAGAAACACGACTAAAAACGTGAACGTTTTCTTGAGAAGTAAACAACTTTTTAAACGTTTGTATGCAATTTTGCAAATGTTTTACAGTTGAGTCAGTTGACAGTGTATAAAAAAATTAAAAATATTGTTTCGTAGCTATTTTTTGGTCTAGCCTGTGATATTCGTATCATATGTAGAATTGCTGTATAGACTCGCAAGTGATTTGGCACTCAAAACGAAGTATTATTCAACGCTTTTTTCCATTAGAAACTTTACAGAAATAGCTTTATTTTTAAAAAAAGCATGGTCAATTTTTGTTTTGTTTTGATCATGCAGTTGCGTGAGATAGTTCACGTACTTGTCCCGCGAACATCCCGCACGGAACTGTAGGGAGCCTCCTTAAGCCTGTTTTCCACTAGGCGGAATTTTGCGCGCGGAGCGGAATTTTTCTTTGTCTTTTCTAATTAGGTCCACCCGAGAAATCAAAAGACAAAGAAAAATTCCGCTCCGCGCGCAAAATTCCGCCTAGTGGAAAACAGGCTTTAGACAGACAAGTCGCTGAAGCAAACATGAAATTACTAAACATGAAATGATATTAAATAAAGTGTTTCCAATATTATACCTTTGACGATGTTTCATCCTCATCTTCCATGACATCATCAAACAACCCCCCGCCACCACTAAACCTTCCTCCTTTCTTACTAAATGGACTGTTGTCATCAAATAAATCACCTTCTGGACTGCCACTGAATAGATTGTCCTCTAAAGACAAGATTGAAAATTGCTTGTAGCTAAAATTACTTCGCATTTACACGCGGGTGACTAAATTTTGCCTCACGACCAGAAATTGCACAGAAAAACGGCCATATCACCGAGTATCACTGCCTGAGTATTCATTGTATGACATCATGGGCACAGTAAAAAATTTTCGCGAAATTTCTTGTTTTGTTTTACTTATTACTGTAGGTAATAGTATGGTTTCGAGTGCAATTTGGATAAAACATGCACGAGTGAGTTTTTCAAAGACTATCAAAATAGCACGAGCCCGAAGGACGATCGCTATATTTGATGTCTTTGGAAAACGCACGAGTGCTTGTTTTATCCAAAGCCAGCATGATGTTTCCAGTCTACAAGCGCCAGAAGTCCGTCAAAAAGTAAAAATCTCTAGTTTATCAACGAGATCGTATTTAGCACTCCTTGAAGCTTTATGGCGATCATGAAAATCTGTATTTTTTATATTGTTTATTTTGTTGGTTTGGATGGTAAAATAAATTAATTTTGTTGGTTGAATGTAAGTTCTTTAATGAGCCTGGATCCATAACGTAAAACTTGACATTATTTGGTATTAGAGTAGATGAGCATGGATCACCCTCTCGATACACTTACCATCCTTGTTAGACGCCGTTTTCTTTTCCTTCTGAGCACTTTTGGAACTTGCATTGCTTAACTGACTGTCACTTCTAGGTTTCTTCTTGTGTTTATGTTTAGACTTACTGCCTTTACTGACGACACTGGAGGTTGTATCAATAGAACTTGTGAATAAATTATCCTCATCGTCATCATCATGTCTGCCTTCGAGCTCATTTGTAACATTTCCAGCAGCCACTGCGGGAGTCATGCCCTACATTTTTTTACAAAATATCCAAGTATTTTATACTGTACAATCTACTATATATTCATAGTCTATATCAAGTTATGATGGTCTGGAAACTAAACAGAAGTTATAGTGTTATCTTTTTGTCTGAGTTTACGTTAATTTGTGCAAGGTCACAGTGATTCAGTTCATTGTATTTTAGTATGAAGTAATCGTCCAATAGGGATAGCTGAGATGAAACGTGCGACCACGATGAATAATAGAGAGTTATAGATTGACGTTAACGGCAAACGTCAAACCGCTAACGAAGTTTGTGATTTTACAACTCTATTATAACAGCTTTTACACCAGTTTTGAAACATATTAAGCAATTATTAAACTTGTGGTATTTAACAATAATTCAATAAAACAAATTAACCACTCGTCACGTATTCACCAAAGCAGTAAATTAAGATTTAGCGTTTGTAGTTTACGTTTGGCGTATAAATTTCATGCTTGAACTGCTACGAGGGCTTGTAGTCGTTAAAGCATGAAATTTAATCGCCAAAGTAAACGTCAAACGCTAAATCTTAATTTACAGCTTTGGTGAATACATGACTAGTGGTTGATTTGCTTTCTTAAATCATTGCTAAAGAGCACAAGTTTAACAATTGTTTAATATATTTCAAAACTGGTGTAAAAGCTATTATAATAGAGCTATAAAATCAAAAACTTCGTGAGCGGTTTGACGTTTGCCGTAAACGTCAATCTATAACTCTCTAATATCTAATGAAGTTGAGACAATGGATTTGTGCACGGTGATGAACAGTTCAACATCGAAGAAAGGTCTTCTATTTTGTGGCTTTGCAGCTCTCTCCTCCGCAGAGGTTATTTATTCTATTTACTAGAAGTTACTATCGCAAGGAAAATGCTGCCTCACCCCCAAGGGATCAAAGGCAGCATGCACAATTCGCTGAATAAGGGGCTGTTTATATGATCAACATCGAAGAAAGGTCTTCTATTTGTGGCTTTGCAGCTCTCTCCTCCGTAGAGGTTATTTATTCTACATATTTATAATGTTCTTCGGTTCTCTTCGGATAGTTCTGGGTGTCCAGCGCCCTATCGCGATTAACTCCGAGAACTATCCGAAGAGAACCGAAGAACATTATAAATAGAATAAATTATCTCTGCGGAGGAGAAAGGCTTTGCAGTTTGCCGGAGTTCCAGACCATCATATCTTGATAGACTATAGTACTGTATACCACAGACTAAGTGCCGTACAGACGAACTAGTTTTCCTACACATGTTCCTTGACGAGTTTGCTTGCTCGTGTGTGCGATGGGGGAGTTTTCTTTGATCAATTTTTACCACTTTTTTACGTTAACAATTTCATGATAATTTTCTTTCAAAGCTCCTTGGAACAAAAATATTTAAAATGAGCTGAAATTGTCCACGATAATACACTTCCAATTTCAAAATAAACGAGATTTAATGGCCTCTCAAAGATCAGTACGCAGTGAGGTACTGCGCAATTATTTGTCAAGTTTTCTTTGGCGGCCATAGCTACATAGGAACAAAATTTACTTGTTGAAAAGCTAGCACGACTAGCTTTTGAACAGGCTCCTTGTCAACTTTTGCAGTATACACGAACAAGTAAAATTTATCAAGGAAAATTTGCTCGCTTGTATGGGGCTTCAGTGTAAACAAAGCAACACTCTACATACTCTACTTACACTATCATGGCTTGCATGGCTGCCACTTCTAGACTTGGACTTCTTATGTTTCCTGTCCTTTCTCTTGCTGCCTTTACTTGAAACTGAAGCAGTCGTATCCACCGATGCCGTGAACAGATCATCCTTAGCAGACTCGCTTTCATGTTTCCCACTCCCGCCCCAGTCTTCTTCATTATCACCCTCCTCATCACTATCATCCACAGGCCTCTTTGCTTTCACTCCGAGTTTTGCTGCAAGTTCAGCCGAGAAATCCATCGGAGCACCAGCCTAAACAGCAAAATCGTATGCAGGTGAGAGATGGAATTTTTAATTGTTTGCAAAATTTCATGAGGTGAAAGAAGGAATTTTTCATCTTTCACCGAATCATTCTACCGAGATCAATTTTATCAACAAATATATACCTTGTTCAAAAATAATTAAAATCCAACCAAAAAGTGCAAACAAATGTTTTATCGAAGAATGATATGATAATGGCGGTCATTTATCGTACAATATTGTATTTTTACACCCGCCGTGGTTAAATTAGCTATGATTACGATACAAATAGGATTTTGAATGATTTAATTTAATGGCACGGCTGAGCGTGCAATAGTACTTGTAATATTGCATGGTAGCAAAATGGAAATTTTAATTCCATATCACGTGATCATAATCAGCCAATTAAATGTCCAGAATTTAATGAGGTGTTATATAATATAGTCTGTATATGCAATGCATTCGAAACTATGCTATTACATGAATACATTGCACTTTATGGTATTAACTTTTTGTGTAATCTCCAAAATGCGGTGTGTGATAAGTGAATACGGTCAAGAAATTATACCTTTCGTGGTTGCTCTTCATCCTCTTCTTCCATACTTTCATCACTATCATCATCCTCAGTCTGTTTTGTCTTTGTTGAAGTCTCTGTACCACCTGCTGCGAACAATTCATCATCGGAGTCTGCTTGAGAACTATCCTGTAATCAATTAATTAGAACCAGGAATTAGAATTAATCAGAAGGCGTCAATGTTAACAGTTCTCTTTGCCTACGAAAAAGGTAGTTCAAAAGTCGTTAAGACTTTACACAACAGGTCCCAGGTGGGCAAATAAATTTTGTTTAAAATATATTTTACATCACATATTTAACTAAACAGCTGTAGATTGAGAGAGATACAATTATCTGAAAATATAAGCAGAACGTCGACGTTTCAATGGACGTTTCCCTTTCTAGACAAAAATTTCATCACAGCTTGAAAGAGCATCACAAAAGTAGTAATATTCCAAAGTTTTGTTGCAAAATCTTGTAAAATGCGGATAATATAGCCTTGCGAAGTTTGCCGTTTTTCAGTCATTTTGTATTACAAACGGGAAATTGACATCCGATTCGGGTGTTGGGGCTGCAATTTCCCGTTTGTAATGCAAAATGACTGAAAATTGCAAACTTCGCAAGGCTCTATTTTCCTCATTTTACAACATTTCGCAACGAAACTTTGGAATATTACCAATTTTGTGATGCTCTTTCAAGCTGTGATGGAATATTTGTCTAGACTTGCCTAGATCAAAATTTTGGTTATAAGGGGAAAGGTCTATTCGAGCGAAGGCCCTTCGTTGGAGTTCTGCTTATAATTTTCAAAACGTCGAAGTTCTGCTTATATTTTTCAGGTACACAGTAGAACCCCGCTAACACGAACTCGCTTAACTCGAACTAAGGCGAAAGCTTTGATTTCTATTCAGACAACGACAATTTAATCGATATACCATATATATAAAAGAGATAAAAGGTTCAACAAGTTGCGTCCATCATTACTGATCTAGCTTGTAGGTACTGTTGGTAGGTACCGTACTGTTAAACACTGTGATAACTTGGGTAACAGTAGTACAAATTTTGTAAGTTCTTTAGAGTATGCATCGTAATGGCTCACAATTGTGATGAACAATAAAACGACGGGACCTTATTAATTAACATAATCAACGAAATCCAACTCGAACCCCCGCTAACTCGAACAATTTTTTGCTTCCCTTGGGAGTTGGAGTATACGGGATTCTACTGCAGTTGTATATCTCTCAATCCAAAGCGGATTGTAGTTGTATATCTCTCAATCCAAATATATATATATATAACTATTAATTAAATAACATATTGAAACACCTTAACCCCAAGATTGGCCCGTCTGTACTCTGTTTTAGAAACTAGCCTGAGAGAGTGTCTGTTTTAGAAACTAGAAAGAGTGATTTTCTCATTTCCTCTTATCCAGTAATAACTTCGGCAAAAAGTGCTTTATTTTCCTTCTGGCATGGACACAACATTGCAGACAGTGGATGTATGTCTCTTTAAAAAAAACCATGACCAGCCGACAATTTAAAAAAATAAAGTAAAAAGCAAATTCCGAAAATACAGGACATCTTGAGAATTCAATATATAATTCAAAACAAGACGCAGTTTGAGACTGTAAATTTTCGACTTTATTTCAAAGTCATCTTCAGACAGAATGAAATACAATACTTTACAACATATATATATATACAACGCAGAGAGAGAGCATCTGTCATGTGGGCGGAAAGAAGGATTATCCAAGCGAAGCGAAACATGATAGAGAAAAAAGTAATTAACTGAGAATGGATTATTTCGCTATATTTACAACAATGTTTAATATATAAAAGGAATAAGATAGAAAGGGAAGACCCGACAAGTAGAAGATATTAAGTTAAAGTGTTATGTGAACAGTTGTAGTTCTTTACTAGCTTTAAGTCCAGTGTTAAGAAAAGGTTTGTTATGTTTGATAAGCAGTGCTTCAAGAAAAGCAAGAATGTTGTAGTTGTTAGATTTTGTAATGTAAGTATTCTGTAGCTGTTGAAAACAAGGTTTACAATAGGAGAAGAGTTGTCAGAAGGCAAAGGAAGATCGTTGAGTAGTGTGAACTGGTCTTGTAAAGTAGCTAAGAATTGAGCATGTTCACATTCAGAAAAATGTTGGCCCACTGCACTAGAAGAGAGCCTAGTTGCTTGCTCTTTCAAACGTACAGAAAGGCATCTTTGTGTCATGCCAATATAGGTTTTGCCACAACCAGGGCAAGCGACCTCGTATACAAGATTACTACGAGATAAAGGAGGAAGTTTATCTTTGTTGGAAACAAAATAAGAGAGTTTTTTAGTGTCATAAATAGTGATGAACTTAACCGGTTTAGAAAGAAATCTTTGTATTTTATTGAGACATGATTTTATTCCTTTCAATATATTAAACATTGTTGTAAATATAGCGAAATAATCCATTCTCAGTTAATTACTTTTTTCTCTATCATGTTTCGCTTCGCTTGGATAATCCTTCTTTCCGCCCACATGACAGATGCTCTCTCTCTGCGTTGTATATATATATGTGTTGTAAAGTATTGTATTTCATTCTGTCTGAAGATGACTTTGAAATAAAGTCGAAAATTTACAGTCTCAAACTGCGTCTTGTTTTGAATTATATATTGAATTCTCAAGATGTCCTGTATTTTCGGAATTTGCTTTTTACTTTATGTCTCTTTAATTCAAACTACTCCATACAATGCCAACATTGCAGACAGTGGATGTATGTCTCTTTAATTCAAACTACTCCATACAATGCCAACATTGCAGACAGTGGTATGTCTCTTTAATTCAAACTAGTCCATACAATGCCAACATTGCAGACAGTGGTATGTCTCTTTAATTCAAACTACTCCATACAATGCCAACATTGCAGACAGTGGTATGTCTCTTTAATTCAAACTAGTCCATACAATGCCAACATTGCAGACAGTGGTATGTCTCTTTAATTCAAACTACTCCATACAATGCCAACATTGCAGACAGTGGTATGTCTCTTTAATTCAAACTAGTCCATACAATGCCAACATTGCAGACAGTGGTATGTCTCTTTAATTCAAACTACTCCATACAATGCCAACATTGCAGACAGTGGTATGTCTCTTTAATTCAAACTAGTCCATACAATGCCAACATTGCAGACAGTGGTATGTCTCTTTAATTCAAACTACTCCATACAATGCCAACATTGCAGACAGTGGTATGTCTCTTTAATTCAAACTAGTCCATACAATGCCAACATTGCAGACAGTGGTATGTCTCTTTAATTCAAACTACTCCATACAATGCCAACATTGCAGACAGTGGTATGTCTCTTTAATTCAAACTAGTCCATACAATGCCAACATTGCAGACAGTGGTATGTCTCTTTAATTCAAACTACTCCATACAATGCCAACATTGCAGACAGTGGTATGTCTCTTTAATTCAAACTAGTCCATACAATGCCAACATTGCAGACAGTGGTATGTCTCTTTAATTCAAACTACTCCATACAATGCCAACATTGCAGACAGTGG
>CACRXK020013448.1:0-10000 GCA_902702795.2 Paramuricea clavata
TTCCTTTCGTGCAGCTGCCACTGGAAGGATATTTCTCATTTTAAAATCTTTGACGTGCACTTCCAGTAATGTAGTGTATCTTGCTGAGTGTGTGCTTTGTGGTTTGCAAGGTGTTGGCTCTACGGCCAATTTTAAGTCCAGACTAGCTAACTACAAATCACACATTAAGCATAAGCGCCGGACATGCAGTATAACAAATCATTTTATTGATGTGCATGAGGCGGATCATTCGAGCTTAAAATTTATGCTTATTGATCAACACCATAGTGAAGTACTTAAGAGTGAAAACTTTTGGATAGGAATGTTGTTGACCAACCGGAAAGGCCTTAATGGTAGTCATGATTTCGCCCAACAATAGTAATTTATTCATAATTTATTGTATATAAGTATGTTCTGTGTAAAGCTATAGGCACTCTGAAGAAGGCTGTGGCATGCAGCCGAAAATTTAGTTTTTGTATTTAATATAACTTTTTTTTAATAAACTTCTTCAAACGTAGCCGTTCTGTTTGTTACATATATATATATATATATATATATATATATATATATATATATATATATATATATATATATATATATATATATATATATATATATATATATATATATATATATATATATTTCTCGTAATAATCCATCCTGACTCGCCGATAGCATAGACTCACAAACCATAATGAACGAATTAATGAAAGGGCCTAACAAAAGAGGTAGAAAAGACTTTGAAAATGCCATTTCCGACGATTTAGAGACGCAAAATTTTCAAAATTCTTCCGCTCTGTCCCTCTTTAGGCCCTCTAAATTTATCAAGCTGGCTTCCTGAGTGACGGCCAAGTTGTGGTATCTACATAAATATACTATGCAGGTACTTAACTGAAGGTTCAGTCTATCTACAGCATAATGTAATGCTGTATATCCAAAAATCAGTTTCAGGAAATTAGGGGTAGAAAAATATAAAAATTTTCTTACCCCCAGACCCCCCTCCCCCTACTAGTAAATGCGATACCACACCAAACTTTTTGTTACCAACAAACCATCTAACATTTCTCCACACTCGGTATAGTATGGTCCCTTTTTGTAGACCCCCTCCCACTCACGAATTCTTAAAAAATTCCCTGTCCATGCAAATGTAAAAGCAGTAGTTTTACAAGCAAACTAAAATTTTACAAGTACTTAGCGATACACGCGTAAACATACATAGCGTTGTCCATGTGTAGTAGATAAAGGTTGAGCTAATTAAGATAATTAATTTAATAAAACCCCTTTATATATCTTCATATTCGTGAAATATTTAAATTAAGAAATAATAGAAAACATTTTCCGTGTTTCTATGTAAATGCATAAATATAAAAACACGCGTGGGAATTTGGTGGAACGAGAAATAATCACTGGTTTTTCTACGTTATTTTGAGCACCGGAAGTGTTTCTATGACTGTACAGAAGCACAGGAAAAAATGTTTTCCATTTCTTTTATAATATAACTCAAGAGACATTTTTAAACTCAATTAATTTACAAATTCTCATTACGCACGCATGCATACAGATCTTTACTCGTCAATTTCTCTTCCAGAAAATCAATTTGTAACCTTTTTAAATTAAAACGTGTTTAATTAAAGTTTTCATATATGCAGAGAGAGATATGTTTAATATTTTACATTTGAATATTTAATGGTCTGATGAATTATCAAAAATTATCACTAAATTTATGCTTCTGACGTTATGGTAACCAGAGCAACTGCTGCAAGCATGAAGAGAAGAAATATTGCTTTCCGATTGGCTTATAATGCGCGGTTTCATTCCCCTCTCTTCTCCCCTTCCCCTTCAATTTCCTTTCTGCTTCCCGTCCCTTGCTCGGAAAATTCCGAACCGATTTGCGCCCACTTTTATACATAGGCAGCGGTTACTCGAATAATAACATAATCTACCGTGGGAAATTATAATATCTCACGCGTGACGCGTGCACACCACGCGCTGAAACAATATGGCGTTCGTGAGCTGTTGTTTGTAATTTCGTACAAAAGCCATTATTAATTTAACTAAAGATTTTCAAGAGATATGTTACCTTCAATAATCCAAAGGATACAGGCTCAAATATTACAAAGAGAAAACGTCAAAAACTCAGGTGTAAATAAGAAATTAAACATTGTATTCGCTAATTAGTTATTCAGCAAGTTTATTCACGAGTCAACTTAGTGCAATAGTGGGTTCTTTATCTTTCGGTATAAAATATCATTTATAGAACCTCCGCTCAGGTTATACGTCGAAATATTACCTCAGTGATTATATTTCCTTCGGGCGGGCTTATCATCACTTCGGATAATATTTCGCCTACTCCCCGAGATCGCTCCACGTCTACAGGGTGTATAAAATAAAAACTGAACAGATTTGAAATTGCTCTCAATTTCGCAAAACACCTATTTGCATCCGGTTTTTTATATATGTAGTTTCTTTGGGTACTTATAACGTAAAATAATGAAAAAAATTTCTCGAACTTCCAACAAACTAAAAATGGCTCGCGCACAAAATTTAAAAGCTGTAATCATATTTTGAGTTAATAGATAGAAAATTTGTTGGGTTTGTAATTACTGTACAAAATTTCAGACAATTTAGTTTAGTTTAAGTTCTTTAACTATTCATTTTGTTCTAAAAAGTCAGCCTTTCGCATGCTTAATTAATGCCTTTACCTAATTTGCATATTGCTGACATATGCAAATTAGGCAAATGCATTAATTAAGCATGCAAATAGCTGAATTTTAGGGAAAAATGTAACTTTGCGTGAATAGTTAAGGGGCTTAAACTAAACCAAATTGTCTGAAATTTTGTACCGTAATTAAAAGCCCGACAAATTTTCCATCTGTTAACTCAAAATATGATTACAGCTTTTAAATTTTGTGCGCGAGCCATTTTTAATTTGTTGGAAAAGACACACCCCCTGGTTCATAAAATTTGAGTTCGAGAAATTTTTTTCATTATTCTACATTATAAGTACCCAACGAAGCTATATATATAAAAACCGGATACAAATAGGTGTTATGCGAAATTGAGAGCAATTTCAAATCTGTTCAGTTTTTTTTGATACACCCTGTATAAATGAAAACCGCAATAACTAATAAGCATGTTCCTGTTTTAAAAGAACCAAAATAAACACCTAAAAGAATAGGTAAGAATTTAATTTTTAAGTGAATAGTGTTTATTACGGATAGATAGGGATTACTTATTACGCGGGCTTTAGAGTGGGCCTTAAGGTGGCTCCCTACAGTTATTATTGTTTAAGCAATAATTTCGTATAACAGGCTTATTCGTGCAGAACGAATATTGGTGGCAATATGGGTCACCTAAGGAATATTTCGAACTAGATTTCGACGATGTCAATGTTCCCATGGCAACATGACAGCATAAAGCCTTCCAATTTAACCCATAAATGTGCCGCTATCTTTAAAACGATGTCGGTGACCTATCTTTTTTATTTCATATATCAATAAGGAATGATGCTCTGCAACTGTTGTGAAAGTTTAAAAGCGAAAAATTTATTGCGAAATTTCCACACTACAGATTTTTTTAAAATTTGAAATTGATAAAATTTACCGCAAAATAAATTCGTGGTCAAAATTTGAAGATAGGTCACCGATGAAACTAATGAGTAAAATGCAAATAAAGTTAGAAAATAGCCTCGTGTAACTCGAGAAATTCCCAGCAGCTGGGAAATTTGTTGCGCATGCGCCAGATTTCCATTGAAACTTGAAGATTTCCGGCATTTCCCCGAAGAAATAACGAGATGTTCGTGGTTGTTGTATATTTTTGAATGCCTGTTTAATCTTTATAATTTTTTGCTCGAGACAAAGTAAAATGTACTCTACGTTTCCAGTGTATAGAATATCTCGTTTGTGTTTGAACAGCAATAGAATATTATAAACTTGACACAAACAAGAAGACATTTGACACGCTAAATTCTGCAGTCATGCCTGCCAATCGTCGCAAGCTTGACTGCCTTGTCAAAAGCAAAACAAGTACGAATTTGGGTTCAAACAGAAAGACGTTCAATGTTAATACCACTAACATATATTCTATAGAAATACGGGTGGTTTAAAATGTTTTCAATTGAATTTTTAAAGCTTTTATCTATCGACATGATAATCAAACTGTGAAAATGCCGGCTTTTGTTGACGCTTGCGAATGCAGAATAACTTCCCGTAAACAGAGCATTTCTACACAAAACTCTCGCTTAGTCTTCTAATGCACTTGTATGTTCGGTTCTACTAGTTAAACAAGGAAAATATCCAAGAAACACTGGTAAATTATCGTTGTCAAAAAACATTTCAGTGCTGAGGCAGTACAAGGTCCCAAGGGCAAGGTCAAGTTGTCGATTTCATTACATTTTACAGTAGTTCGAATGTTTTCGAACTCTTATCTCATACAAGAGCAGTAAACGCACGCATTTCAAAGCGAAATTAGACGCAAAGGGGCAATTTTTCAACAAAATTCATTGTTAAATTATGTTTCCTATGTGCCTTGGGAGCAAAAAAATATGATTTTAAATTTGGAGATTTCGGTAAATTTTTTTGCAATTTGGCCTGGTATTGCACCCTACCTATGTAATGACTGTACTGTAAAAGTAATCAAATATACTATTTTTAATTTCCTTTCATTGAAAGGATCTACTATTGTGGACTAAACTAAATTTTAATCAGCATACAAGGCTGCAAACAACAGCCAAGAATTAGCTGGGTAGTTTGCAAACTTTAAAAATAATTGGACCTCAAACTTTGATCTCCAGAAGTAAACAAATAGATAATACTGGGAACATAATCCAAGTTTTGATCACGAGGGGCAATTTTTAGATGTAAAAAAACTTGTTTAAATTACATATCAAACTAAGCCAAAACAAAATTTAGTATTAATTTTTTGGTGAAATCGTCAAAGTTTTTTGCTATCCGCCCACGCTTCTACACCCCCCTCTCCCTGGATATTCTGCCTCAAAAACAGTTTTCTGCAGAAACTATGCTTTTTTATCGGAAAAATGTTTACTTTTCTCAAAAAATACATTACAAACACGGAAACCTTAAATATTTAAATAATTTTCATACCTTTTTGGGATTGAAAAAAGCAAAATTTGATTCATTATCCCACTTTTTAAAATATATGTGACAAAGTTGCTTCAAAATCACCATCACGCAGCAGCATGTTTATTTACCCTCATCCTTTTGACTGAATAAAGTTTATCGTTTTGAAAAGCTATTTGTTTTATAGCTCTTGGTTACCGGTTTACGTTTATGTCGATTTTGGTACCCATGAGACCAACAATTTGTGGTAATCCGCGAATCAAAGTGGATATTCGAAGACCACAAAAGCCAACTCCTAGCTATGTAACTTTATCGCCTGAATTTTGAATCAATCCAAAATTAAAATGCTGATAATGTAGATGCTTTCCATACTTGAAATGTTAGTGAAGTTTTTCCTACAATTTAATTTTCTTTATCGCCGTCTTAAAAATGCAAAATCATCAGTTGAAATTTCACTCGTGTTGTTTTTTCAAATTTTCGAATTTTTGTAAAATATCGCGTGCGCCAGCAATTTCTCTGCACAGCGACAACAAATTTCCCAGCTGCTGAACAGGGTGGACTTCCGTCTACGCATGCGCGAGAAACGTAAGCGTGGAGTGCACGTGAGCGTGGGTTAATCGCGTGACTGAATTATAAAAACAAACATCAAATTTGCAAAAACTACTCGTGTTATGAAGTCGTTTTCTTGTTTCTTTAGTGTTTCTACGCTCACAATTTTAGGCATTTCCAACTTAGAAGTGTTTGCTTTGGAATAAGAACGTGAAAGTAAAAATAAAAACTTTGTTGCAGCAGTTTAATTTCGCAGTGCAAATATACCTGTTTTTAATATGTATATCATTTTCGAAGTGAGATATACAAGTGCAAATTGACCTTCTTTAAATTCGTACTTGCCCTATTTTTCACTCCATAAAAACTACTTTTATCGATAGAGACACTATTTGACTCTAAAAATAAGCTTGAATTTTTGTGGTGATATAGGCTCATTTCTTTGCAAACAGTGATTTAGTACTCGGTAGTGTAGTTCTTGTTTATGAACAAAAGTCTAAAATGAATTCAACATCCGTCAACAAAAAGGAGGCGCGCTTATTACTACTCTGTAGAGGATAGACAGTTGATTTAACTCACTAGGAACCCGTTCTACAATATAAACTAGAAATCGGCCAACAAATTGCCACGAAATACTACAATGAAAATAGGGTCTCTGAACTACCAATTTCACAGAACGGTCAAGTTTGTCTGCAAAGATCGCCCCTTTGCCCAATTTTCCACGAGTAGATGATCGTGTTTTTAAGTCAAGGATTATGTATACTTTAACATAAAAGAATAAAAAAAGTGGTGATAAAGGGTAGATTTTGAATAAAATACGATTATATGTATACAAAATCTGAGCGTTACTATGAAGCACTTGATACTTTCCCCAACAACATATTGCGCTTATTTTTTTACAAAATTAAAAATATTCACACATTAAAGATATGAAAATGTAGCTTGCATTACAAAGAAATGTTGGCTTACCTAAATTATACCTTACACATCGGTTAAAGTCAAGTAAAGCCCTTTCAAAGACGCGTGTCAGATTAAACTACAGGTCACATGGCGGTAGAGAACTCGACGAAGTATTCAGGATATTTCATAGCCAGTTTAAACCCTGCTGTGCACTATTCCTGTGAATTATGATGCCCAACACACCAGGTAACAAAATATACCACTTTGTTCGGCTGTTCCAAGTACACTTTTAAGATACAAGGTCCGATTATATCATGTTCTTCGAAGCATCTGCTCAAAACAGCACAACATAAATATCGCCACTCATCTTCTTCGTATGAAAATATAAGTTTTTCTTTCAATTGCTTTGCTTTAAAAACAGTCATTAGGTTGTTGAAGAGTTAGCCTGCAAGTTCCAACGAAAAAAACCCCGATGCTTTCAAAAACCAGTGAATCACAATGCTGTAAACTTCAACATCCTTAGAAATTGCAAGCAAAACATCGAAAAGCAAAATTTGCGGGAAAAAGCTCACGAGCCCGCACTATTTTCATGCAGCGTCGACGAAAGTCCACCCTGTTCAGCTGCTGAAATTCCCCTATTGAAAAGCGTCGCTGACTAGCAAAAGATTGTACGCGGGCGCAGAACGAGTTTTCATTCAGCAAAAGCGAGCCGCAATGTTGTTTTTACTATTTTGTTTTTGTCAACTTTTCGATTTATTTAAGTGCTATGGACAGCCAAGGATTATTGTGAAGGATTAAATCGATGAAAACAAGGTTGAAGGTAATTGAATCCTGCCGTTTACTCAATAAATGAGCTGTAACAGCCTATTAACAGGTGGACGTGTTTTTTTGTTTCATGTTTGGTTTTGTACTTTTTGCTATTAAAAATGAACAATTATAGGCTAAGAAACTGAAATATTTTTCTGTTTACATATAATCAACAAGTAAACAACTTTTTAAACGTTTGTATGCCATTTTGCAAATGTTTTACAGTTGAGTCAGTTGACAGTGTATAAAAAAATTTAAAAATATTGTTTCGTAGCTATTTTTTGGTCTAGTGATATTCTTATCATATGTAGAATTGCTGTATAGACTCGCAAGTGATTTGGCACTCAAAACGAAGTATTATTCAACGCTTTTTTCTAGTAGAAACCTTTCAGAAATAGCTTTATTTTTAAAAAAAGCATGGTCAATTTTTGTTTTGTTTTGATCATGCAGTTGCGTGGGATAGTTCACGTACTGGTCCCGCGAACATCCCGCACGGAACTGTAGGGAGCCTCCTTAAGGTGGCTCCCTACAGTTAGTACAGTTTAAATACGATTTATATAGATCAGACTTCATCCTCGCGACCTGCGCGTGGAATCGTCGTGTTTACTGGTTTACTGTTCGGCAAAAATATTGAAACAAGCCGCGGGAAGTTTTTTGGCGTTTTTATCTACAAAGAAAGCTCCAGTTTTTTATTATAATCCTAATTTTTTTCTGAATTCGAACAGTACGTATGTTATTAACTAGTTTAACCTATCTTTTAGTGTGTTTTTATGTATTTACGTTCAGTATTGTCTTTCATATTGCTCAAAATTTTCAACTTGTTGTATTCCGATTTCCGAACTGTCAAACTGAAATGATACTGTCTTCTATTAACTCTTGAACAGTAGTGAACTGTCGCCGAAACTTATGTAAGTTCTGTCAATCAGTTCAATTCACAGGTATCGTTTTATCTGCTAAATCAAATAAAACAGTTATGAGTTGTTTTATATGAAAAGTTAAACTTGTAGTTCGATGTTTTGAAAAGTTTTCACACCGATTTTAACAACAAAAACAAATGTAAACTAACACTGGTCGATTTAATACAATGCGTATAACAGTGTTTTTTATTAGTATTTTCAAGATTAATATTTTATTTTCATGTCAAACAAGTCAGAAATATCTGTTTTCGTATGTATCGTAAGCCAAAAAGTTGAAATCACAACACCGCGGAAAAACGTCTGCGCATGCGTCAACCTTACCTGTAATCAGTATTACGAACTTGATGAGAAGCTGTTCCGAACGTTTCCGAAAGCTCAAAATGGCGGTAAAAAGGAGTGACTTCATTGTGCGTCTTTACAGCCAGATTTCGAGCGCAAAAATAAACATGTCATTCTAAAAACTAGGAATAAATACAGCCAGAAGGTTCAAGAAATTGTATTGTACAAGAACATGAACTAAAGGTGATTGTTAACAAATTTATCGTCTGAAACATTTTGTTTATCAACTAAGCAACGACAATTTCCGAATTTTCGTTAGAGATACATTTCTTTAAAAAAAACTGTGTCGCCAAATATAAAAAAATTCGTGTTCACAGTAATTAAGCTTTAGGATTTATTCTACAATTTGAGTGGGTTAAGAAGCTTAACTTTTCGAGAGTTTTCTTAACTTTTGAGTTTGAATATTTGTTTTGAATAATTTTGCAAAAATTTTCGAAGTCGTATCCGTTAAGATCAACAATTTTTTACATGAATTATATTTTATTCCATACTTTAAATGCCAGGACGCTTTCAATTAATGTCTAGTCTACCCATTTGCTATATTTTCTCGTTTGTTTTACTAATTTTTGACCAATTAATAAGCATGTTTTTGTTTTAGAAATTGATATTCAAATTACCCACCATAATTTCATAATTTGGTGCATGCGCAGACGTTTTTCCGCGGTGTTTGAAATCACTATATTAAATCCAACACCGCGGAAAAACGTCTGCGCATGCGTCAACCTTACCTGTAATAATATTGCGAATTTGATGAGAAGCTGTTCCGAACGTTTCCGAAGGCTCAAAATGGCGGTAAAAAAGAGTGACTTCATTGTACGTCTTTACAGCCAGATTTCGAGCGCAAAAATAAACATGTCATTCTAAAAACTAGGAATAAATACAGCCAGAAGGTTCAAGAAATTGTATTGTATAAGAACATGAACTAAAGGTGATTGTTGACAAATTTATTGTCTGAAACAGTTTGTTTATCAACTAAGCAACGACAATTTCCGAATTTTCGTTTGAGATACATTTCTTTAAAAAAAACTGTGTCGCCAAATATAAAAAATTTTCGTGTTCACAATAATTAAACTTTAGGATTTATTCTACAATTTGAGTGGGTTAAGAAGCTTAACTTTTCGAAAGTTTTCTTAACTTTTTAGTTTGAATTTTTGTTTTGAATAAATCAACAATTTACATGAATTATATTTCATTCCATACTTTAAATGCCAGGACGCTTTCAATTAATGTCTAGTCTACCCATTTGCTATATTTTCTCGTTTGTTTTACTAATTTTTGACCAATTAATAAGCATGTTTTTGTTTTAGAAATTGATATTCAAATTCCCTGCCATATTTTCATAATTTGGTGCATGCGCAGACGTTTTTCCGCGGTGTTATTAAATCCACGCTACAATTTACACGCATGCGCAGATCGTGCTCATGTCGAGTCGAT
>CACRXK020013449.1:0-12743 GCA_902702795.2 Paramuricea clavata
AAATAATTTTCAATGAGAATGTAATCATAACCGTCTCATCCAGATATTCACATGGTACACATGTGAACTAAGCAATTCTAAGCAGTCGCACATTAATCCACATACTGTACATGCGCTGTACCTTCATTGAGTTTTGCCTCATCCTCATCATTTAAATCATGTGATGCTGATGAATGGGCTGAAGAGGTAGAAGGAAGGATCTTGCTGGGGGTGTCTGCCTTGTCTTTAATGAAAATTGTGGGGCATTTTGGGGTGAAAACAGTTCTTAGTGGATAAATTACAACTGAAAGAAAAAAATTATTATAAGTACTGTAATATCATGACATCTCAATAAATTTGTGATCAAATCTCGCAGCAAGTTAAGGGAGGTTTGTGGATGTCACAAGGGCACAGCCTGAAGGCAAGCCAAAGAGACTTCCACAAACCTGCTGAAGCTAACAAGAATATTTAATCACAAATTTCTTTATGATATGTATATAGTATTTTCATTGTAAAAAACCTCTTTTGGGAATAAGAGCATTCTTTCTTTATATCCATGTATTTTAATGAGGGATATATAGAATAGTGACATTTCCTGGGATACAATATGATCATAGAGGGGGAAAGAATACTTGTTTTACCCATGAACCTCATCTACTGTATGGTTTGGGATGAAAAACAAAACAATTTAACTTGGTTTATAAACAGGTTGTTTTGAGTGCATATAAGATCCCATACTGTCGATACTGAATACTAGAAATATTCAGGCCATTACTCATGACAAGAAATACAATTTAGCCCTGATCTCTGCGACAGTTCCAGTAGATCGTACATGGAGTTTCTCCGCCTGTTCGATGACGTCTTTTTTCTTCCTAAGTTTGGAGGTGATGGTCTTGATGGAAATCGATCCTTCTATGAATTCTATAGCTTTGATAGGACCACTGTGTGACACAAGAAAGATGATCCCGTCAGAGCAATGAATCTCTTTAGCCTTGAGATTTCTAGCAATAGGAGAGATCTTGTCGACAGGGCTGTGAAGGCGGGCCTTGAACAGAGTGGACATGGAACTCTTCACGTCGTACGACAAGAAGGCAATCCAACCATATGAAGGAATAGCAATACTTATAGGCGATGGATACATACCAAGTTGATTATCCGATGAGTACTTGTCTAACTCGGGTATAATTGTGTGGCAGACATAACTAGCATTTCTTAGCTCATCAGTAAACTTTTTTGTTGGTCAAGGTAAGCACAGCGGATGGGTCTTGTCGATCTTTATTCTTTACGTGGTCATTCTTCGGAATGAGCTTTCTGAATTTATCTCTCGTGGCTTTGTCCGAACGATTTCTTAATGTTCTAATCGCAGCCAGGTTTATTCGCTCATTTCTACATTTCAGCCACCAATTGGAAAAGGCTGCTTTCATACTTTTTCCAACATGTGGACAATCTGGCAAAATAGACAAAAACGCCAATTCAGGGTCTTCATTACCTGCGTCAAGTTTGGCCTTTATAATTTCAAAGGCTGTTTTGTTGCCTGATTCACAATCGCTACAAACGATCATCACAACCCGACGAACACAAACAGAATTGTTGTCATGGCAAGAGTCACAAAATCGCAAGGATGGAACATGACTGACTTGTCCTTGTAAACTGCATTCCTCACACACCGTCTTTGATTGGTAGCAAACGTCACAAAAACTACAGCAGTTGATTGCTTGAGAAGTAATAATATGACGCTGATGTGGTGCTCGCTTCTGGCATGATTCGCATAATTGCAGAGTTTTAATGTGCTCTTCAAACATGCTTGTCATAGTCTCTCCAGTTTTTCCACTTTGTGTAACATAGTCTACTGCCATAGGAAGAGAGCAGAAGTTATCTAAAGAGGTTAACGACGAGACAATTGCCTCTGTCACAATATTCTCTTTCAGACGGTCGGGAGAAGGTGATGGATTTGCTTTCAGATAATTGATGTCAACGGGTATTTTTAGCCCAACGTTCTCTTTAAGCCGAGAATCGAATTCAATTGCAGGTTTTAGAGCAGTTCCATCATTACCCAGAGCGCAAGGAAACGTGATAAGTTCCGGGATTTTTATTAGGGATTTAGCCTGAGAGTTCTTTAAGAGTTCGATATGTCCTAAAGATAATGGCTTGATGACACCGGACTCTGGGGTGTACCCGGCTTGATATTTCGCACAGACCGTTTCCGAAGGTCCTCCAAGGTTCATCTTTTTGTCCATCAGCTTGCATGTGACTGTTTTGACCATTGCCCATGTTCATCGGACCTCTAATAAAACATGCAGTACGTTTTTCACCAAGACAAGTAATAGTGTTTAAGAACTCCACTACTTCTCGATCGTATTCATGAAACGGATTGTACATGATTTCCACCACGTCACTCATATATTTGTAGAATATTTTATCCTTTGATATTTTTCCTCTTCGAAGATCCTGAATTTTGATGCACAGTGGATCAGCCTCTTCTATTCCTACATGCACAGTGAATAAATCGTCACGGTCAATGCTACATGTATCCATGTCACCAGACTGAGGCTTTTCATGCACGAGGACCACGAACAGACTTCTACATCTTCCATTGTATCTGAACTATACTCGTCAGACTGTTCTTCAGAAACCGAACTATCACGTTCCTCATTGTCCTCATTGTAGGAATCATATTCCATCTCGTTTTCGTTTGAGTCATACGTCCGAGGTGAAAACAGATTTCCGTGCTCTAGTGTTGTCTACAGATACTGTACGTAATTAAGGGACTCTTTCCATTTAATGGCTAGACCAGTTAGACCAGAATTTCTGTCTCTCGAAAATGTGGCGAAAATGGGCCTCCTTCTAATTTAATCCAAATTTTTCGGTCAGAAAGGTTCGAAGCCAAAATGTTTTGTGTTCCATAGTTTACTTGCAATAGTTCTTAGTAAACAACTATACAATATAAAGCATGTATTGGAATATCACCATTCAGGCATTCATTCAATGTACAATATGACAGCATAAAGCTACTGTACATGTAATCATGTATCAATAATTTCCAACTTACGTCTATCAAAACTAGAAATTCTTCCCTTATGACCAGCGTCATAACGCAGCTTCAGATTTTTGTTACAAATTCCACAACAAATTTTCCATGGCCACTCTACCAATTTTCCATTCTCCTTAACCACTTTATGTGTGTTGCACCTGAACAGTTTGCTGCTTTGCCTTTTTCACAGTTCTAGGTAAATAAAAAAATAAATAGTTTATCCCAAACTAAGTCAACAGATTCATGCTAGATCATGCTGTGTTAGAAGTTGGCATTTTCCAAGTTCACTTATGTATTCACAAAATGCCATGATTAAATGCGGTATATCAGATCTAACCCAGCTCGCCTCTAACAATTGCATGGCTCAATTAAAAGAGGAGTTATTTTGTTATTTTTTAAATTGTGATTATATACAGTATAAAGTATTGTTTGTCTGAGATTGACAACCTCTCTTCGAGTGTTATGGTAACTGTTTGTGTTGTTATAAAATAAGTTGAGATATCTGTACAGCAGGAGTTTTAGGATATATTATTTGAGACCGATTTGCCTTATCAAAATGATCCAAAATGTATAATAAAAAATAAATAATTTTCAATGAGAATGTAATCATAACCGTCTCATCCAGATATTCACATGGTACACATGTGAACTAAGCAATTCTAAGCAGTCGCACATTAATCCACATACATGCGCTGTACCTTCATTGAGTTTTGCCTCATCCTCATCATTTAAATCATGTGATGCTGATGAATGGGCTGAAGAGGTAGAAGGAAGGATCTTGCTGGGGGTGTCTGCCTTGTCTTTAATGATAATTTTGGGGTGAAAACAGTTCTTAGTGGATAAATTACAACTGAAAGAAAAAAATTATTATAAGTACTGTAATATCATGACATCTCAATAAATTTGTGATCAAATCTCGCAGCAAGTTAAGGGAGGTTTGTGGATGTCACAAGGGCACAGCCTGAAGGCAAGCCAAAGAGACTTCCACAAACCTGCTGAAGCTAACAAGAATATTTAATCACAAATTTCTATATGATATACATAGTATTTTCATTGTAAATAACCTGTTTTGGGAATAAGAGCATTCTTTCTTTATATCCATGCATTTTAATGAGGGATATATAGAATAGTGACATTTCCCGGGATACAATATGATCATATTATTTTTTGAAAGAGGGGAAAGAATACTTGTTTTACCCATGAACCTCATCTACTGTATGGTTTGGGATGAAAAACAAAACAATTTAACTTGGTTTATAAACAGGTTGTTTTGAGTGCATATAAGATCCCATACTGTCGATACTGAATACTAGAAATATTCAGGCCATTACTCATGACAAGAAATACAATTTTAGTGTTGATATTCTAATTGTTTCACTGTAAAGTGTGCCTTCATTGTAAATTAAAGTACCAGAGAGCCGCAGTGTGTACACTCACTCATGGTGTTTACATACTGAGGTCACTGAGACAGACTTACGTTTTAGTTTGTCCTTTCCATATAATATAGAAGGCAACTCCAGTTCTAACTGATAATTGGTCTCTATTTGAGATCCTTTCAGTTCTTCTATCTTTCTTTGTCTCCCTATGTGAAAAGACAGGTATATATGTATATATTTCCTATTAATTGTTATCTCTAATATTGTTATAATTGAAAGCCACTATTAAATCTGTTGATGCAGCGATGTTTATTCATTGATTTACACATGATTTTAACATTAAACTTACCTATTCAATTCCACTTGTAAATTTGTGCCTAGACCTAAAGACTTTGCTATGCCTCTAATACCAGCTTGTTCACTATAAAAATCAATATCAAAAATCAATTTCATATAGACCATATAGTCCATAACAGGAAAATGCGTCAAAACATGCTGGAGATCAGGACATGTAATGATGTAGCATAAATATTATGTAAAATAAATTAAATAAAAATCTACAAGAGAAAAAGCGAACAGTTCTGTTTATAATCATTAACTTCATTCGCTTTATATCTCAAAGTCCTCAAAATATGCTAATTTTAGACGTATAATTTTATTCACGTGTAAATTATGAATTCACGCTCAGTCGCTCACTTCAAGACACTTACCAAACAGTCTCTTTCAATTTGATAATCTGTTTCGCTTCCTTGCTTACACGGCATCTAAATTTATTTTTCTTTCGATAATTCTCCCCTCCTTTTCCTTCTTCATAAAATAATGCCACACAGTCAATAATAACCTCCTCACTTTGACCACTTTGTCTTTCTTCGATTCGACTGTCCGCCATTTGTATTTTGTGCGCAATGTTTGCTTTGGATATATATGGATACCTATGGTTATGATCGTCAACCTACCGATCCCTACAAAATCCTCAAGATCCAAAAATATCCTAAACATGTTGAGATTCCAAAACAAGAGCAAGGCTTTCGTGTCCTCGAGCAAAGCAAGAGCGAAGTAAAGAATATTAAGCCAATACAAGGTTAAATTTACTGAATACCGTGTACTAAAATGCCACAAAACCGCATACCGCAAGATTAAATAAAACCGAAATACCGCTCTTAAAAAATTATATTACCGAAATACCGCATAAAAAATATCTGAAAACCGTAATACCGAAAACCCCAATGCCCCCCTCTAAATGGGGTAGCAGTGCACTCTCTCTTAAAGTTACCAGTTGGCTCAAGGAGAAATAAGGATCTAAGATTCCCACCATGGTCATGCATATTTTTCAAGCTTGACCAGTGTGGATATACACTCAGAGTAATATCACAAGCATCATATTCACCTGAATACATTACAGCAACACAGAAAAAAAATCATACGTTTTTATATTCTCAAAATCACTAGTCCTTTGCTTAATTAACAAAAAATACAATCAATTGCTCACCAAAAGTTATCATTATTTAACACAACATTTTTCTATATAATGTTAAATATCGCTTATCTACTGTCTTCATTTTCATATCCTTCCCAGTGCTATCTCCATAGCGTATATGAAGTCAAAAAAGCTTCAGAATCGAAAAGGAAGTACTTCAACTGCATTGTGCAATCGAACAAGAAACCAAGCGGAGCTGTGTGTTTCTTGCTAGAAAAGAGACCAGAGTTGCAGGCAGTTGCAGCGACAAAAAGCCCAGTGAAAATAAAAAATTATAAACATTCTAATAATGACGATTTAATCATTACAAAATTCACAAAGATGACAGCAACAACAAAGACGTCGACTTTGTGTATTCTGAAGAGCTGTCTTTAACTTGAAGTAATATTTCAAATCCGACTATGACGCCTGGACTAGATTTCAAGTCTGCGCAATTTGATCAAGTCCAAAGTGAAGTAGAGGACTAGATCAAAATGCTAGGACTTGAAATCTAGTCCAGTCCAAATTGGAGGATTTGAAATGACATTTCATGCAAATAAATCACTATTTAATTAATTTTGACCCAGTCCAAGGACTGAATTCATTTTGATCCAGTCCTAGTACTGGATCAATATACTTCATCAGGTATCCAGTATTATCATGTGAGCAAAATAAAGCAATATGGTTGGCAAATTTACTCATGAATTATTGAGTTTGAGATCTGCAAAACCAGTTGGTATATTGTCCATACCAAATTTAGCAGCAGAACAGCTGATCATCATAAAAGTAAAGTTGTTAAAGTACTGGGTGTTAAAATGCTGTCCAAACAGTATGGCAAATTGAAAAAAACAAGATGTTGTTATAGCAGATCCAAGAGCAAAATGGGGACAAAAACATCCACCTTCGACTGGACTGTAACACAACAGAAATGTTACTGCATCTGATCAACCCTGCTTTTCAACTAGGATCAGCTCCAGAAGAGGACATAATTACGATCATTCTCGAAAACTACAAAACGTCGTTTGTGTTCACGTATGACACTCCAACCTCATTTATGCAGAAAATTTGGATATCGTATCAGTAACTGAAACATGGCTGAATGATAATGTCAGTGACAACAAAATACTGCCTTCTGGGTACAACATCATTAGAAAAGATCGCCCTTCTAAAAAACGTGGAGGAGGTGTCTTGTTAGCATTGCGTAACGGAATACAGTATAACAGAGTTGCTTCAGGGACTTGGTCTGATCATCTAGAAATTCTTGCGATTGAACTTCTAACTGCAAAACCAAATAAGTGCCTTCTGTGTGTCTGTTACAAACCACCAAACAGTGATCTCCACGATTGGCTTGATCTTTTTATGTCTTTTCTTCAAGTTGCTGAAAAGTATGAAAAGATACTTATTACTGGGGACTTCAATTTTCTTGATTTAATTTGGAACTGTGATAATGCTTCCCAAACTCTTTCATCCAGCTCTATACAATTTCGAGATCTTATACAAGACTTTTTTCTGGAACAAGTTAACCCGTTTCCGACTAGATCAAAGAACATCCTTGATCTTATCCTCACTAACATTCCTGAATCAGTCACTGATATCTCGTGTGTATTACCAAAATCAATGGACCTCTTTAGTGACCATAATCTCCTTTTTTTCGAATTCAAAGTATTCGCCAAGTTATCTTCCTCTGACATGCGAGCTGTTCTGGATTACTGTTCAGCAGATTGGGAGGGTTTGCATAGAACTCTTTCATCGATAAATCTCTCTCCATCGACAGTTTCAGTTAAATTGGATATCGACAAAATCTGGAAACAATGGTACGATGGTTTTATGAATGCTGTGTATCGTCATATTCCGACCAAAATCCTTAAGAAACACAAATCTCCTCTTTGGTTTGACAGTGAAATCCACCACCTGTTAAATAAAAAAGAAACGGCTAGAAGAAAAGCTAAACTGAAGAGCTCGAGTCACAGTCTGTGGGAAAATTTCCGACACCTTCGGCGTTCGTGTAAATCACTTATAACTCAAAAGTGAAAAGAATTGTTCCAGTCTTTGCCTGATATTATGAAATCAAATAAGAAACGATTTTGGTCGTTATTCAAATCGGTTTCAAGTTCATCAAGTGTTCCCAGCGAAATTACCTGGAAGTGCGACAATGGGACTGTTACAGCAACAAATCCGGAAGAAACTGCAAATCTCTTAAACAACTATTTTTATTCTATGTTTAATCAACCTCTATCCCAAGAAGATTACGATGCTCATCCAGTCCCGACCGAACACAACTTCCTGCAATCCATTAGGTGATATCACAATTTCACCTGATGACGTTAGACGTATTCTTCTTTCTCTTGATGACAACAAAGCTAAAGGTCCAGACAGTATTCCAGCTACATTGCTCAAATGTTGTGCTCCATATATATCTTCATCGCTTAGTGATCTCTTCAACAAAAGTTTGAGTTCAGGCAAAATCCCAGCAGAATGGAAGATCTCCAACGTAATACCTATTCCTAAAGGTGGTGTAAAGAATGATGTTTCGAACTTCCGACCAATATCTTTACTTCCCATAGTTTCTAAAGTCCTAGAACGTTGCATCTATGATCAAATTATCAACCATGTGTCAAGTCAGCTGCATAACCTTCAATTTGGGTTTCTCAGGGCGAGGTCTACTGCGTCACAGCTGCTGCAAGTTCTTCATGAAATTGGGAAATCACTTGACCAAAGAATCCAAACTGATATTCTTTATCTTGATTTCTCAAAAGCCTTTGACAAAGTTGATCATAAGCTTCTACTAAAAAAAACTAAGTAACTTTGGAATTTGTGGAAACCTGTTTAATTGGTTTCAAAACTACCTTACATACCGCCATCAGAAAGTCACTGTCCTAGGCAAGACATCGTATCCAATTCCCATACTATCAGGTGTTCCTCAAGGCTCAATACTTGGACCTCTGTTGTTTCTTATGTACGTGAATGACTTACCTCAACAGACCACAACATCGTCCGTAGCCCTGTTTGCTGATGACACCAAGTGTTATCGTGCAATAAGTAAAGCCCAGGACGTTAGGGATCTCCAGTGGTGTCAAGTATGGCGTATGACCCTAAATCAGTCTAAATGTGGTGTTCTCACAGTGACAAGAAATGTAATTTCTGTTCAGTCATCCTATCACTTGATCAATGATGATTATACTAGCACCTCACTGATCAAGAAACTAGCTGTACAAAGAGATCTCGGCGTTTTAATTACTGGAGATTTCAAATGGCGCAAACAAGTTAATGCTGTATGTACAATAGCCAACAGAATGCTGGGATTCATAAGGACTTCAGCCGACATATGCGTTCCACGTATAAGAACCACACTGTATAAAACATTAGTTCGAAGTCACTTTGTGTATAGCTCACAAGTCTGGTCACCACAATCTGTAGCACTTATTCCTTGATCTCGAGAAAGTACAACGGCGTGCAACAAGGTTTATATTATCCTTATCGTTTCAGTCTGAAACCTATTATAAAGATCGGCTGCTATTAACAGGGTTACTGCCTTTGTGCTACTGGCATGAGTACTTGGATTTGGCATATTTCTTCAAAGCTCTGAAGTCAAATGATCCAAACATTGTTGTGAAGTCTAGTGGTCGTGTCACGAGACACAATTCAACTAAAAGTATTTCAACTAACGTTCCTAGAGTAAACACTTTAACTTTTCAAAATAGCTATTTTAATAGAGCAGCTCCTAGAACATATAATTGCTTGCCATCTTATATCTGTGACGCTGATGTCACAATTGGCCAATTCAAATCATACTTGTTGAAATATTATCACGAAATGACTGAACTTATATATGACATTAATGTACCACAATCGTTTAAAACTGTCTGTGTTAAATGTCACTCGTGTCGTCCTTTGTCGAGCCTTGTAGATAAAATGTGTTGTAATTAAAGTAAATGTTTAGTTTAAGGGACCCTGTGAATGGGGCAATAAGCCCTGTAGGGATCACCAGTCACCTATGACAAAGCTAGTAAATAAATAAAATAAAATAAAACCTTTCAAGTTAGTGAAGTTATTCGTTCTGACATTGCTCAGTTATAAACATTGCAATAAATAGTTATAGACTTAAAGTACGGATTTGAAAAGAGCAGAAAAAGTTATTGTAGAAGTTCTTCAACCTTTTTTGATTTAGTTCAATACTCTCTGAGATATAGGCCCTCAAACATGGCAATTTTGACCATTTTTGGAAAAAAATCTGTGGTGCTTGAGGGCCTGGGACTCAGGAACGCGAGCGTAAACAAACACTATAGATTATATTACAATTTGCCGCTACAACTTACTAAAATGATAATTTTTGCAAGAAAAGTCAGTTTATTTAGCTCAAAATCGTCTTCCAGTACTGACAAAAGTATTACGCTAAATATAAATTTGTGGTGAAATGTACAAAACGACTTAAATCAAATTTGAAAGTCTGGCTTCCTAAATGTCGTCAAGCATTGCCGAGCATGAAAGAGTTGGCATTACTGAAAAATATGTTTGAAAGCTAGAAGAACACAACAGGGATGTAAAGAAATTATTTATAGATGGAACAAGCATAATCGTGTTAGTTCTTGGTAAGTGAATCAACTATTTTCTATTTGTAAATATTGTGTGATAGACGACGTAACATTTGGCAAATTAATATTCTGCGACTGCATGTAAACAAACAAAAAATTATGATGTTTAATATGTGTGTATTTTAGATTTAATAGCTTAACTATTGAAAAAAACTATATAAAGGTAAGGGATAATCGGTTTGATTTGACCATTCACAAAATATGCAAGATTTGATTCTGTTTGCCTCAATTGGACAATTGCTTTTTGATCTAATCATTTGAAAACCTGCGTTGCACCGATTCAAAGGAGAAGCTGTAATTTTTGAGATCTTAACTTAAAATTTTGTATACACTTTGGACATATTCAGTTAGGGCCATGCTAGCTAATTACTAGCAAATTTCCTGTTTATTATAGGAATGCAACAGGTTTTAATAATAATGCACCTTGCTAATGTGAAGGCAAAGCTTGAGCTGCACAGATTACTGTAACTGTAAGAATATTCTCATATATATTCTTAATCTGTGTCTTGAGTAAGCTGTAACAGATCACTGGTTTGCCTGATGGAGGCAAGTAATACATTATTAAAGTCTAAAGTATAATTAAAATGTTATTGAAGTAAACAATTATAATTAAAAACTTCCATAGTGCATTTTCCATGACTAAATGGTAAAATCATACCATCACAACAATCATAATGTCACAAGAACATTATTATTATGAATGATTTCAAAATATTTTACATCAGTCTCTTCTTATATCTCATCGCCATGGGAGATGTTGGAGGTAGTGCTGTACAATGACATTAACGTGATGGCTGCATTGCTCTCACACACTTGAAGTGACGTAACTTATATCATTGGCAGCATCTGTTGTGAGTGTTGGCACATTGACATTGTGATGTGTGCAAACTTGTTTAGTTCTATGCAAACATGTTTTTGTTGCATACCCATCAGTTTTTGTTGCATGCCCACCTATGGGCTGTAAATTTCGTGTTGCGGTGTACCATGTACCGACGGTGGTAAATCATGTGACAGATTCGTAAAATACGACAAATACACAATTTTTTGACAAATATGTTCATGTTAATATGCACGCTTTTGTTCACGGCTTTTGTCGAGGAAACACAAATAAAATATTGATTTTTTCGCCGAAAATTTACACCTTATCAAATCAAATTTATTTTAGCCATAAGAAATAATATCACACAAAAGAAAGAATAAATAAACATTATACTTGGCAAGGGAGCCCAATAGAAACCATACTTGGCAAGGGAGCCCAATAGAAACCATAAGGCTTATTAATTTTGGGCTACCTTAATTCCTACTATCCATATAAATGGAATAATTCGTGCACAATTGGAGACAAATCCGAATTCATCAGTGTAATTACATATTAAGCATCTACCCATAGTGACCGTTAATTTATATAATAATTAGAACTAGTTGTTGAAAGTTGTAGTACTAGCTGTTCATTACATTTAATGTCAGAAAGAGAAAAAAAAAGAAAAGAAGAGAGATTTAACAAGGATGACATATTTATAGAAACTATTATAGAAATTAGGTGTTAGGGATTTAGAGGATAATATGTTAAAGATTAAAAATATATTCTTTAAAAATAGATTGAGGTGGGTAAAGCTTTGGTTATTTGTTGTTATTTTGGAGCTGTTGTGTTCGCACTCATTATTTATCAATTATCAGGTATTTATATATCGTGAAAGGCCACGCTATCAAAATACTAATTTTTTATATGCTCAAATTGAAACAAAGCCATTGTGTTTGTACTGATTATATTGTGTACAAAACTACAGTACATTGTACATATCTAAAGGTATAATTATCTCTACATTTAGGTCTTTATATCAGTGGCATGATATATGTGATTCATTAACTTGCATTTAATAAAGTTACAGCACACATATAGTGTACATGTTTTGAAAATAATATCTAGTCTATTTGTCAAAGTCATGAAAAAAGGAAATTCATGCTACTGTGTACAAGAAAATGTTTGATTTAAAAACTACTTGATCAACAAGAAACAGCTTATAGAAGACAGGTTATATGCAATTGAATAATATTGAAGGGTCTTGTATAGATGGAAATTATCGAGTGGAAATTTATATTAATTTATGAGACCTAACCAGGCACACTTGTGAAAAATGCAACAGCAAGCCCCGGGCAAGAATCGAACCTGCTGCCCTGCAATTCAGGTGCAGCACTCTAACCAATATTTCAAAAACTCATTAATAATTCAGGAGCAAAACACAAAGAAAAATCATAAGCGTGTCGTGGTTTTATATGTGATAAAAAATCACGTTAATTTACATAAACTT
>CACRXK020013450.1:0-14029 GCA_902702795.2 Paramuricea clavata
CCCTAAAATTATAATAACATAACTAATTTTACGTGCATAATGTTAGCAACAATCTCAACAATGTCCGGGATTTCTTGGGCCTAATGTTTCTCAATGTTAATATATTTGCATAGTCTTTCAACACTAATCAGCATCAGCAGTTAGACGTATCCGTTCACGAGCTGTCTCCGCCGCCTTTCGAGTACTTCTCGGTCGCAGTTGTTGCGTTTCTTTTTGTCTTTGCTCGGGTTGAACTGCTTCGACAGCCTTAATTTCCAACGGGCATATCAGCGTTAAGGGCCTCTGAATATAGTGACCCTTGTGGAGGAGTGTCACGCCCCTCACTACACCGTCCTTGCCTTGGATGTGCCGCTCAACCTTCCCTTTCGTCCACTCACCCCTATTCTTCTTGTCGCCGACCAACAGTACGATCTCTCCGACTTCAGGAACCCTACCCACTCCTCTGTGTACTCTGTGGCTCTCCATAAGGCTGTGGACATACTCTTTCTTCCATCGTTGCCATACCTGTTGTCGTTTCAACATCAGTCTCGCGTGAAGCTTGCTGACTTCATCACCTTCGATCTCAATATCTTCTATAGTATGGGAATTCTGGCCCCACATAATCACATTGGGTGTTAATACTTGCTCCTCGCCGTTGTCACTCTCCACGTATGTTAGTGGGCGGTTATTTAGGTGTCTCTCAATGTCCATAACTACTGACTCCATTTGCTCGTAACGCAAATGTGATCTTCCCATCGTCTTGTATAGGGTTTTCTTTATTTCCTTGATCAGTCGTTCATACATGCCTCCCCACCAGGGAGATCTCGAGAGGTTAAACTGCCATCTTATCTCCAATTGCACGAGGTGGTCTTGAAGGGATTCGCTTTTCCGTATCTTCCTGATCCAAGTGGCGGTAGACTTGAACACGGACGCGTTGTCTGATACAATGCGTTTCGGCCTCGTGCGTCGCGTCACAAACGCGTTCAGCTTTCGTTGGAACTCCTCCGCCGTTTGGGATTCCGTGACTTCGAGGTGAACGGCTCTGGATGTTGCACACGTAAAGATGATAATGTAGCATTTGCCTTCGTCTCGCTTCGATAACTTGTACCTCAAAGGTCCCGTGAAATCGATCCCTGTCGTCTCGAATGGTCTGCTGCATTCTGTGCGAAATCTCGGTAAATCTGCTGTCGCTGTCGCCCCATACGGTTTGGCTCTAAATACTTTACATCGGTTGCAACGGTTGATCACTTTCTTCACTTTTGATCTCAATCTAGGTATCCACCACTTTTCTCTGACTGCAGACATCGTATTTGCGACGCCAAGGTGATTGACTTGCTGATGAGCATGACGGATTAATTTCTCTGCAAAGTGTCCGTTTGGGATGAAAACAGGTTCATAACCATGGATCCTCCCCTTGCACTTGAGGATGCCTGTGTCTTCGTGCCTTGCTAGTTTCCACCCTGGTGTCTCAAGATCGGATTCAACGTCCACTTGCACTCTTCGGACCCAACAATCCTCTGCGCTGGCGATCTCTTCGGTGGTAAGTGGACCACTCTTCTTCTTCGTCTTTCGGTTCTTGGCCAGGGCATTGTGCTTGAACCTTAGAACCCATGCTGTCACTCGTAGGGTCTTCCAGTAGGAGCACTTCTCAAATAGGGCATCCCACTCGTCCGGCTCTCGCTTCACGGTAAACAGTGCCTCCGCTACTGTAGGCTTGAATTCTTCGCTTACTCTTTTTGTTGTCACAAGCTTCGGTTGTGTTGGCCACTCTCTCTCGTCAAGTAACCAGTCTGGTCCTGAGAACCAGTTTCCTTTCCATCTTGTCTAAGCTTGCTCCTCGACTTCCGAGATCTGCTAAATTCTTATCTGTTGGACAGTGTTTCCAGATTATTCCGGTCTCGTGAGTGATTTCTGCGATCTTTCTCACACGGTTGCTCACAAACACTTTCCATGATTTCCCTGGATTGCAGATCCAGTACAGCGCCACCATACTGTCCATCCAAACAGTAACAGATGCAATGGGCCACAGCTTCAGGGCAGAAAGGATGTTCTTTACCATATTTGCGGCCATATGCCCACTGACCAACTCCAACCTCGCTATTGTGGTGTTGCGCTTCGATATTCTACTCTTCGACGTCAGTAGCCCCTTGATCACTCCGCTTGAATGTTCAATCACTGCTATTGTCACGGCGGAACATGCAACATTACTAGCATCAGCGAACACATGTAGATGTACTTTATTAATCTTGCGTATGTCTTTTGCTATGCTTCTTGGTACTCTCACGTTTCTCAATTGGCTAGTCCACCGTACCCAATCTTTCTTCACTACGTCACTGACTTCCGCGTTCCAGCCAACATTCTCGTCACAAGCTTCCCGATAAATACGCTTCCCCTCTACCATGGTTGGAGACATTATCCCTAGTGGATCGTACACGCCACTGAGTTTACTTAGAATAGTACGCTTTGTCACAGGACTACCCTCCATTGAACTTGCATCAACCTTGATCTCAAGCGAGTCTTCACGCTTGTCCCAGATGTGTCCAAGTATCTTGCTTGGATTGGGTTCAGTGTCTAACTCCAGTACGTTTGATTCCCATTTGTGAATGGGGAATTGTGCCGATTCAAAGATGTGGGTTGCTTCTTCTTTGAACTTGCTCAGTTCTTCGATGTCGTCTGAGATCTGCATGAGGTTATCCACGTATGTGTTCTGTCGTAGCGCTTGAACGGTGGTCTCTAGGGTATCGGGTTGGTGGTCAAGGTGGTAGTTTATTGTAGCTCCTAGCATGAACGGACTGGCTTCTGCACCAAAGGGAATTCGGGCAAATCTGAAGTGTTGTTCATGGTTGTTAATGTTGAAAAGAAACCTAAAGGCATCTCTGTCCTCCTCCTTCAGGCCCACCTGAAGGAATGCCTTTTGAATATCTGCTAGTACAAGATGTGGACTCATTCTCGCTCTTATTAAAATGTCCCACATCAACGGTTGTAAAGACGGTCCGGTGTGCATACACTCATTCACACTGTTCGCTAACGGATTGGGTCTCGCACTTGCGTCAAATACCATTCGCACCTTCGAACTGCTAGACTGTTCTCGGACGATGGGCTTATGAGGCATGTAGAAAACACGAGGTCCTGTTGGCTGAGAGGGTGCTGGCTCAATGATCTCTTTCTCTAGCTGATCTTTCACAATCTCCTCGTAAGCCTCTCGAAGCTTTTTATCATGACTCAGTTTCCGTTCTATGTTCTTCAACCGTTTCCTGCTGGGTTCCTCGTTACTGTTGACAAGCTCTGCTCCCGGTATCCACGGTACGCTCACTTCATATCTCCCATCGTTTCGCGTTGTGATGCTTTCTTGAAACTCTCGATAAACATCAAGCTGGTCACCTTCGCCCCGATCCTCGATCCCTAGCACGTCTAGGGAGTATAGGCGCTCATACTCGTTTGTTTCTCTGGTGAACATACATGTTCCATCTGCATACTCCTTGCCACCATGCACAACCCAACCAAAGGTTGTGCCCTCTACGATTGGGTCATCTGGTTCACCTTTGATAATACTCTCCGTCTTTATCTGGCAGTAGACTGCGTCTCCAAGTATCACATGTATTGGGTATTCTTCGTTGGCGGTTCTGTAGAAAGTTTTCCCCCGCACGTGTGGATACTTTTCCTTCACCTCAGCAATTGTAGGTCGCCTCACCGGTAAAGTCCGACATCTTGCTACCCGTCAGTTCGATTGACTTGCTTACACTGCCGTCGGCCGACTCAATTGTTGCAGCGAAAACCGGCATCGATTGCTCTTTCGTCCCGTTAACTGTTAAAATGTGACGCCTATCATGTCGCTTTGGCTTTAATCTTAGCTTATTTATTGCTTCTTTAGAAACAAAGTTCCGCCCCGAGCCAGTGTCTAAGTACGCCCAAAACATGACTCCCTGGATTTTCATTGGGATGATGGCCGGAAGAGACTTCTCCTCTTTTGAGGGTGAAAATCCATTTAACAGTTTGTTGTGGTTCTGCGTTTCATTTCCTGACTCCCTATTGCACAGACTGGTATGATGCCTTGCTTTGCACTTATAACAACCCCTCCCACGGCATTTATTTTCTCTGTGTCCTGACCGTGCACAATTGAAGCATAGGCGGTGCTCAGAAAAGAATCGACGACGTTTCTCAAGAGTGTCATACACTGGACATGTGTCTCCCCAGTGTGACTCTTTGCACTCAAATATGCAGTGGGGACCTCGGTGGGTTTGAGCCCCCTCCCCCTTTTGGCTGAACATATGGCGTTCTCGCTTTTTCTCCCCCGTCTCTTTACCAGCTTCTGGCTGGTTCCTTTTTTACCACTTTTGTAGTGCTTTTATCAGATTCTCCATTCCCCAGTCTTCCCATTCCTCATCGTTCTCACCAGATCTGCCTTAATATTGGGTAATTTGTTAAGCGTTGGTAGGACAAGTCCCTTTAACATGTTCCCCCCACCCAGAGTTTGTAGGGCATCAAGGCTCTTGCTTAGAGATTCATAGAAGTCATGCACTTTGTTGTACCCAGTCCCCCTCACGGTGGGCAGATTAATAATTTGGTCAACATGAGCAGCAATGACCACTTTAGTTTGACCATACTCTGCTTTTAATCGGTCCCATGCAGTTTGATAACCCAACTCTCCAGGTTTGAGATTTGCAAACCGATCTCTTATTTTGGGGTCGACTAACTCCAATAAATAGCCAAATTTCTCTTCTGCGGAAATTGGTTTGTTATTAACTTGTGTCGTCAACATGTTCTCGAATCTAATCCAATCTTCTGGGGTTCCCTTGAATGGAGTTATTTTAAGTTCAGGTAATTTTGATCTACATACCTTTGCGGCAGTCTCCATCTCTAACTTCTTCTCGGTCATCTTGATCTCAGCTTTTAATCTCTCTTCCCAAAGTGCTTTCTCTCTCTCTCTTGTAACTCGATTCTAAACTTCTCTTCGTTCTCAAATTTCACCTTTAACTTTTCTGTCTCCAAATCTAAACAACGTTTTTTCTCTATGTTCACTGATACTCCATTGATTTTCTCCAATAATGGTGCAAAACTCGCTTTCAAATCCTTTTTCCATTGCCTGATCGCCCTTTGCGTTGTGTTTCCTGAGTCTAATTTTAGCTCTTGTACGCGTGAAATAAGATCATTTAATTCGTCTCGAACTTCGTCAGTTCTTTTCGATGCAATTCGCAACTCGGATTTTCATTATTCTCGACGAGTTTGTCCGTTTCCTCCAGATAATACTTTAGTTTATCGACTGCTTTAGTTATTTTACTCTCTAAAATCTTTTCTTGTTCATCAACTTGACTTGAATCACTCATGTTTGTACCCGATTCACCGTCGGTCATACTTTTAAATTAATACTCAAAGTCTCGTGTGTATTTTGCACAATTTCCCGTTTAATCCTGGTCACGGCACCACTAAATGTACGGAACTTCGTCGGTACAATAACTCCCAATCTCACTTTTGGTTATTTTACTATTTATTTCATAAAAAGAATTATAAATATAAAGAGAAACTAAAATATAATGTCACTTTGTCTCGATCGCGATAAAAAACCATGCTCTTTGTTTTGTTGTGTTTCCACTATGTGTTTCCACTATATCCTAAATATTTTGGAATACTAACTTCCGCTCAGTCCTATATTTATTCGTCCTATATTTTTGGTCTTGATAATAAATATATACGGCTTATCGATTATTGTCTATCTTGGCGTGCCATATTCGCGTACCATGCTGAACCCACGGTGAATGACGACGCATGACGTAGTTATTTAAAACTGTAATTTGGTTTGACAATTTTTATGCAGTTAACTGGTTTCCATATGATCGTAAAAATAGAGTCTCAAGCTTTCTTGACGGCCAGTTTATAATAGTTTATACCTATAAACCACATATATTAAAATCATAAGTATTCTCGAAATAGTTATAATCGCTCCGCGTATTTTCAGTTCTCAAATGTTGTATCTCGGGTGATGAGAAAGATCGTGACTAAATCTTTATACGACCGTTACGACCATATGGAATCCTAACCAGGCTTTATGCTCCTTCGTACGATTAGAAGCTATTTTAAATTCCCAGGAGCATAAAATCTTGTAAAGTTTCTGAAACGTTCTCTGATCGTAAATTTTTATTTAAAACACGAGCTTTCAACTGCCAGTCTGCAGTCTTCGACAGGTAAAGTGATATTAAATCATATAAACTATTCTACGGTGTAACTACAAGGACAGTGGTTTACAATTACAACTATAATGACATGCAATAAACAATGAGCAGTTCCGCCTACGTAAACTCTAGTGAAACGAGTATACTTATAAATATAAAACTATGTCTATGATCTGCTCTTTTTTAATAAAAATCTATACTGTTCTGGCAAATGTTGTGCATTGTTGTCAGAATTGACTGTGGTTGCTGTCAGGACTCCAGTGTTGCTCTGTGTCGATATGTTGCTTTGTGTCGATAGGTTGCTTTGTCTAAGATTTCGCACTCATCAAAGTTGATTTTATGATCCAAGCATGTTTTGCTATGTTTGAGCCGGATTTAGATTGTTTCGCGTTTCTTTTATGTTCCTTCTTCCTCGTTTCAAAAGCTCTACCAGTCTCACCTATGTAGCTCCAGGAGCAGTCTGCGCAATTAATCTTGTACACGACCGTTGGTTTGTTTCTCGGGAAGTGGTCTGTCCTTTGGTGACGGAAAACCTTGTTCTAGTGTTCGGAGTGGTTTCGTTGTGGTTCTGATGCCGTATCGTTTGAGTAGTCTTTTCAGGGGTTCCGTTGAGCCGTTAATGTAGGGGAGGACTGCGTAGCTGGAATTGTTCTCTGGTTCGATATTTTCAAAAAATGTACGTACAGGTTCTTCAGGTGATGGCACAAATTAATTCTTGCATGGTTCGGAAAATCTTGGACATGAAGATAATGTAAAATTAATGCAAAATGTCCAATTATTTATTTTAAATACAAAACGGTTTCAGGCGGAGTAACTTTTTTTTTTATTTATTTTTTTTGTTTTTATTGAAACTTGTTTTGTAAAACATTGGTTTGTAAAACATTGGTGTGGTAAATTCTTCCATATAAATTTCTTATAATAATATGTTTCATGGAAAGCTTGAGAATGAATACCAGAAGTTCTTCCACACTATGATTATTCGATTTGTTTTGATGTAATCTTTTTTTCTATGTAATCCTCTTTGTCTTGATGTGAGTAACCTAAAGTTTGTAAATAATCCGACATAATCTCCCTTGATGAGCTATGCTCTTGGAGAAAATGTCTGTAATAAAATATGTTTAAATAAAAAAAAAATTAATTCTGTTTCCCTTGCACGTCTCTTCTCAACTTCGTCCAGAAATATTTTAGTATACCCATTATTTCTCAGGGTGTCAAAAACACGATCTTTCTTTTGTCGCTTGCCTTCGTTCGTGTTAGGGAGATGGGCTGCTCGGTGTAGGAGTGTTCGTGCTATGCTGATCTTGTGTTGTTTGTCATGATGTGAGTTGTAGTCTAGGTATCTGTCAGTGTGCGTAGGTTTACGGTAGACATGCTTGGACTCAGGATCATAAAATCAACTTTGATGAGTGCAAAATCTTAGACAAGGCAACCTATCGACACAGAGCAACACTGGAGTCCTGGCATACAGCAACCACAGTCAATTCTGACAACAATGCACAAAATTTACCAGAACAGTATAGATTTTTATTAGAAAAGAGCAGATCATAGACATAGTTTTATATTTATAAGTATACTTGTTTCACTAGAGTTTACGTAGGCGGAACTACTCATTGTTTATTGCATGTCATTATAGTTGTAATTGTAATTGTAAACCACTGTCCTTGTAGTTACATCCGTAGAATAGTTTATATGATTTAATATCACTTTACCTGTCGAAGACTGCAGACTGGCAGTCGAAAGCTCGTGTTTTAAATAAAAATTTACCATCAGAGAACGTTTCTGAAACTTTATTATGAATCCTGGTCGCGCATCTAGCATTTTTAATAAAATCTTGTGCTTAACAACAATATCTTGATTTCTAAAGGTCTTGATTTTTTTAAACACCCTGTACAGGGAGTATAAAAAAATGCGGAATTTCCTAAGAAATCCACGTTGCAATTCTTAAGCATAAACGATTTTAGGCCCCTGGGAATTGAAATAGAATTGCTATTAGTTGACCTGCATCTAAGGACGTAAACGAGCTTATATTCAGTTATAAAATTTGCATAGCCAAAAATCTCAAATTTGATTGGTTACATAACAATCTCGTACCCAGAGCAATGCCTGTGCGGGGCTAGGATGCGGGCATTGGCTCTGGGGAAATTGTATTTTTCCTGTGCTGTGATTGGTTTAACGTTTATCAATCGTGCATGCTGACAAAGAACCAGAACCCCTAAATTTAGGGGTTCCGGCTGTCAATTTCCCCAGAGCCAATGCCATCCTAGCCCGTGCACAGGCATTGCTCTGGGAACAAGATTGGTTACATAAAGATGTGCTGATAAGGTGCATAATGTAGCGACCTAAGTGTAGTTTTTACGGTTAGATGGACAGATGAAGATAATTATATTATTCAATATAGAGAATAATACATGGGTGCGCGGAAGTACGGCCGATTTCGAGTCGAGAAATAAATCTGGTATTTCCAAGCACTTACGTATTTTTCTGTTTATTATATAAAAGGACAGTCTTTGAAAAGTGATAATTTTTACAGAAAAGCGATAATTGAAAAGCGACAATTTTCACATGTGAAATTGTCATAAATAATCTCACATATGAGATTATCAGTTTTATCAGTGCTCGAAATCTCTTTACAAACTTATCAGACCATATTCTTTGTATTTTTTCGGTTTTTAACTCCTTCGTAATAGCCTTCAATGTAAAAGCAGGCGGTGCATGGTACTTCATTTCTCCGGGGGAAATGCGGAGTTGAAGCACAGAGAAGAGATAGTACAGAGAGGAAACACGCCGCAAATTGTGTCATGCCAATATATTCAGTCTATTAACTATAGAAAATTATATTAATTCACTATTTTATTAAATTTTGACCATGCGTATTATAGAAGTATTCATGTTTTTTTATGCGAGAGTTATATTTTGAGGAATTTATATCATTTGCTGCTTTGTTTTTTATATATGAGCATCTGAAACTCCCAGCCATGCAGTTGCACTGCTTTTAACGATTTTAATAAGGAGTAGATAGGGAAAAAACAAACTTTTGCAAAATAAAATGTTATGTTAACACTTTTAATAAAAAGAAATCAATAAAAGTTATCGCTTACCGTTATTCTACAATAATTTATTGAACAAAAGTTCCATGGGTTTTCTACGGTGGCCGATAAGGGTCATTCACGCACAAAAAGTGAAATCACCCCACAATAACACGAAACACGCCAACAAATCAGCGATTCACGCCACAATTTCACGGATTCACACCACAATTTCACGATTCACACCACAATTTCACGATTCAAGCCACAATTTCACGGATTCACGCCACAAAGAAACCGCTGACCGATCACGGTCTCAATATTCATTAAATTAATTATTTTCCGCCTTTTTTCGCGACCGCATGAAATAAGCGGTAAACATGGCTGACAACGGCCAGTGCATTCAGTGTGGAGAAGCTCTCGAGGATTTCTTTAACTTTTGTCCTGAATGTGGAAGAAGCATAACTCAAGAGGGAGAAATGACTGAAGGAGAAATTATTGAAATGTATTTCTATTGTGGCTTCACCTACTCATGCATACTGCAATTAATGTCCATGTATCATAATATAAACATGTCATTATCTACTCTTAAACGTTGATTGCAATAATTTAATCTAGCAAGAAGTAGGGACGCTATTGATGTTGACCAGATTAGAGAAGCCATAAGAAAAGAAATGGATGACCCTGGGTGTTTATTTGGATACAGATCTATGTTGCATTCTCTCAGAATGGGGCATGGGTTAACAGCACCCAGAGACCTTGTACAAAGGCTAATGAAGGAAATTGATCCAGACGGTTGTGAATTGCAGAAAAGAAGAAGGGTAAGACGCAGGAGTTACTGGAGCTTGGGCCCTAACCATACCTGGCATATCGATGGATATGACAAGTTGACAGATTTTGTATTCCCAATACATGGGTGTGTGGATGGATTCAGCGCAAAGTTTTGTGGTTGAATGTTTCAAGATCAAATAACTATCCATCTGTAGTACTGCGTTTCTACTTAGATTGTGTTGACGAAAATGAAGGGTGTCCTCTCATAGTACAGAGTGACTGCGGCACTGAAAATGGCAATATTGCAGCAGCTCAGTGCTATTTTCGTGTAGATGCTACAGATGAGTATGCAGGCGAGAAAGCTCATAGGTATGGTGAATCAAAGCGAAACCAACGTATTAAAGCATGGTGGTCTTGTTTTAAAAGAAGTAGATCATCATGGTGGATTAATCTATTTAAAGATCTCATGTATAGTGGTCAATTTGAATATGGAAATGTTATTCATAAGGAATGTATGTGGTTCTGTTTTAGTGATATTACTTACTACCAGAATGCCATGACAGTGAGGATCAGAAACAACCTGTGAATGCCGAGAAGCTTAATGAGGTTAGACAGCATGTGGCTGATCCGGTTAATCAGGATAATCAGGATGTCCAAGAGTATCTCAACTATGTTTGCACATCAGAAGGATTAGAAAAGCCCACTGATTGAAGAAGTGCTCCAGGGGCGGATTCAGCGTTTTGGGTGACCGGTTTACTAGGTCCACAAAACCGTTAGGGGGGTCCGGGGGCATGCTCCCCCGGGAAATTTTTAAAATTTGGGCCTCTGAAACAGCATTTCCTGCGTTCTGGCGTCACTTTTTAAATGAATTTAATGATTAGAAAATATATCTTTTAAGAGAATTTTGGACTAACACACAGCTCAAACGATGAATTGAACCTTTTTGGAAACCTATTAGCTAGTGCTGAAAATATAGGATTGGCAACTGAATTGCTGACGCATCAATAGTTATTATCAGTACAAGTAGAGATGCTTTTAATATAAACATAGTTGTAATTTTAGATCTATACGCTTTCAAACCAACTTTAACAATGAACTAGAAACCAAACTGCAAGAGCGTGAATAAAGCTTCACAAATAATCACAATCATTTCCTGATTCTCTCTCGCCAATGCAATGATTTTGTCATGCAAGATTATACGTACATTATCATATTTCGCCCTATCATGAGTATAGACTGTAGTTACACGTATAAACATCGATACGCTTGTTGATGAATCGATATTTACTATACAGTAAGTAGAAATAGCTTACCGTTATAACTTTAGACTATATACTTCTAAACAAACCTTCAAAATCCATGTAAATGCTTCTATCGCCAACGCAAAGATTCAGTCACGCAAAATTATAAACATATTTCGCGCGTCCTCGAGTTCTGTTAACTTTCATGCCCAGTTTTCTCTAAATACTGCTCGACTCACAGGTTTATGACCGGTTTACATCCGCCGGAGCACAGCCGTTTAGCCAATCGAATGGCGTATCGACCGGTTTACTCTCATGGAGAAAACTCTGACCACCGGTTTACTCATAATTGCGGGCAGTTATGTGTGATTCATGTGATGTTTACAAGTCCACGACCCACGACGATATATTCTCAGATTATTAGTCTAGTATTACAACATTTCATAAGAGGAAACCATGCAGGGCGATAAGTTCTTAATTATACGCTCGGTAATCCATAATCAAATTTCAACAACAGTGTTTATTAAGTGGCGTAATAGATTAGACAACATCAATTTTATGAAACAGAATATTCTTTAAATTAGTTATATACATGGAGGTTTTTTCTCTCTTTGGAAAATCTGACAGGTTTATATAAACCTGTCAAACCTGTCTGAATCCGCCCCTGTGCTGTCTTCAATTTCTTGGATTGACTTCCTTCTGAATCACTCTCACCTTGACTCTCACACAAGGGTGAACTATAAATTGCTTTTTTCAAAGCAGTAAGTTCATAGTTCGTCAAATCTGTTTTCAACGATAGGTAAAATGTAATGCGACTCTAGGGTTTCCCATACTCTTTCTTATACTTGTGAAGTACAAATGATTCGTCAGATTCTCAAAGCTTCTCGACAACTAGGCCCTTCCCGATTATGCTAGTAAAACTGGCATATTAAGCTCATAGCAATGCTTGTTGTTTCCTAAAATTATGCTCAAATTATGCTCATTTTTCAAAATTATGCTCATTTCGTTGTAAAAAATGCTTGGCTTTGATTAGAAGAAATACACACAAAATAACGGCCAAGGCACAACGACGTGTACTTTTCGTAAACTAAAGCTTCCTGCAAATATTACGTTAACTTTAAAATGTTAAAACTTTACTTAATGACAAAGATAAGTAATTGTTTAAAGTGATTATCGCTTGTTGTACTGCAACATTATACTGGCTTGCAAATAGTCCGCTAGGGCACATTCCTGTTGCTCGTTAAATGACGATTTGAGTGTCGAGAACACTCTCTCAGCCGCAGCAGAAGATGGTTGTGGACATAGAACAGGACATATAGTTTTCCTAAGCTCACTAAAAGTGCATGAACACCAAAAATATAAAAAGTTTTGCTTTTAGCATCCAAAATGCAGACGAAATTAGCGAAAAAATGTTAAATTATGCCAGCCATTCTTCTTTAAAAAAATCCAAAAAGATGCTCGTTAAGCCAAATTATGCTGAAAATTATGCTAGCATACTCGGGAAGGGCCTATCGACAACTGTTGAATCGGAGTACAAAAGTTTATAGTCTCCAATAGATTTAATTTCCGCCATGCTGTGAGCTTTTAATTTACTGAAGGCCGCATCCACTAGACTTTGTTATGGTTAGAGGCAACAATTTACCTGTCTGTCCTTTCATATCCACGCCATCGTATTTCATGAAACCAACTGATTCACAGTAACTTTTCTTGTCTAAACATTCAGCATTTCTATTCTCACGTCCAAAATATGTCGCCCGTTTCTCACCCTTCAGCTTCTTAAACTGTTTGTATCCTAACGTTTTATTACTGGATCATTTCGTAGTAGGAGTTGGAGTAAGCTTACTTGTTCTAGCGCCATCATTTTTTTTTGGCTCTGTCCACAACGCGGGCAAAACTTGTATGAAGTTAGAAGTTCGGCAAAACATGACAAACAAGCAGCCATGTTTACGCTTATTTCATGCTGTCATGCAGTCGCGAAAAAAGGTGGGAAATAATGAATTTAATGAGTATTGAGACTGTGATCGGTCAGCAGTTTCTTTGTGGCTTGAATCGTGAAATTGTGGCGTGAATCGTGAAATTGTGGTGTGAATCAGTGAATTGTGGCGTGAATCGCGGATTTGTTGGCGTGTTTCGTGTTATTGTGGGGTGATTTCACTTTTTGTGTGTGAATGACCCACTGTAGTTTTCCCTATCTTTTGCTATGAAATTTCAGCGACGGCACTGGCTGGAAGATTTTGCGTGGCATGTGGAACGCGTGACACAAAAATTCAGGTTATCGAGGTGTCTGTTTCCTCTCTGTATATCTCTTCTCTGTGGTTGAAGGTTAATACCGAAAAATAATAACCGGGTACCAGGTTTTTATTTTTCCGTAATAACCTGGTAACCGGTTATTATTTTTTCGCAATAACCTGGTACCCGGTTATTACGAAAAAATAATAACCGGTTACCCGGTTTTACATTTTCAATTCAAGACCTGGCATGAGTCTTGAATTCGGGACTTGAATTTGCAGGAAAACTCAAGACCCACATCACAGATGAGGTATCTCCTCTGTGCCCACATCTCCTTTTCGACTTCTAAGTCGAGAAAGAGACAACAGCCATGTACCTCAGAGCCATAGATATCTTATATACACTAGATAGCGCATCTCTTTTAGTAAAATTGAAGTCAAGAATATTCCAGCAGTTACCCCCATTTGAATAGATGGCGGCCAACAATAACTTTCATCATTTGAATAGTTTAAAAACGTATTTGGAATAGGGTTAACTTGATGTTTAAGTTTCTCATTTCTTCTAATCTTCTCATCTTCTAATCTTCTCATTTCATGGGAACGACCTGAGACTGCAA
>CACRXK020013451.1:440-14028 GCA_902702795.2 Paramuricea clavata
ATATATATATATATATATATATATATATATATATATATATATATATATATATATATATATATATATATATATATATATATATATATATAAATTTATAAAGAAATCCACAGCAATCAGATGAATAAAGAATTGTCTGCATAAGGAAGCAGGCGCAAAAAAATTGTTTGCGTTGACGAAATATCCATTTCCCCTCCAAAAAAATAATGGTCCGTCCCTGAAATTTATGTTATTGTAATGCCAGATAGTATACTTTGACCTTTGCGTACAGTTAAAATGACAGATTGCCAGATTCCAGTGTTTCTTGTATATGAAAATATAAATATAGCTCTTCATCTACTCAATTCTCATATGCCTACCTAGGCAAGTTCCAACGAAACATGGTTTGAGAAAATTTATCGACTGGTTTCAAATCAACTGGTACTTTCATAAGTTTCTAATATTTATTCATATATAGGTGGGTCAGTTTAGAATGGATAAGAATATCAATTTGATGTGTTGTTTTCATGTGTGGTAGGGCCTAACTTAATTATAGATGTGTCCCTAACTGGAAACAGTTAAAGTCCTTAGTTTACTTGTTCAAACTTATGAATACATTTAGTTACACCACAAGTCTGCATGATCTGCTTAATAATATATGTAACAACCTTTGAGCTACATTTGATATATTTTAGAGACACCCTGGCAAGGGTTTGATTGTTTTTGGAATTACCCATTTCGCTCCAATGAGCCGAATTTTCAGCACTTTGTTATTAAATGTTATTTTGCCTAATACCAGACATTTTATTTGTCAAGGAAGTGTCTAGGTAAAGTGCCAGACTTTGCTCATGTTTCATGTTGACATATTTAGATCAATTAGATGCAATTTCCCTAACATTTTCTACTTAAGTACTTCGATAATATTATTTAACTCTGACATTTCATGGTAGACAATTTTAACTACCAACTGTGGCACGCTGGCCCATATCTCATCTATTAACACCTATAAAGGAGCAATTTCCCCTTAGGTTACCTACTTGAAGTTCTTTGTAGGGGTGTGCAGGATAGAATGTTTTTGCTATCCAGCTGCATAGAGGATATAAGTTGGATATAGTTGAAAAATATCCAGCTAGATTCAGGGTATTATTAATTCAAATATATAAATGTTTTGTTCTAACCTGTAAAGAAGGTTTGAACCTCACTGCTGCCGAGCTTCACCCTATTCTTGACTTTACATGATGTTCTTGCTTTATTTCTGCCCAGTCACCAGCCAAGTTACTCTATGTATATTCTTAACTCTTTTGCTACTATAAAGACTGCGAACTATGTCTACTATATTGAATATCTGCCTAAAAGACTGCAGATTTTTAACTCATTTATTGGCAGTACTCTACCCACTGACAAGTAAAATTGTCTGGCATTTATAGACGGTAAATACTAAAGCAGGTCTGTTATAGCCTCTGATGTTTCAGCACTTCTACACTTGTTTTCGAATTCTTTTACTAATTTTATTTAAAGACTATTTATACCATATGTTTTAACTTTTTATTATCTATGTTTTAGCTATTTAAAATATATTTTTAAAATATTTAAAGGCTATATGTAATTTGTATACACTAATCTATTTGGGCAATAATTTATATCCACTATTTATTATCTATTTTAACAAGCTGAGACGTATTTTAATTATTTATTATCTATTTTTAAACTATATTATTACTATTTTTGAACTATTTATTGACTATATATTTTAAACTTTATTGAAACTCATTTCAGCTATTTATTACATATTTTTTACCTATATTGTAACTATTTTTAAACTATTTCATATATATTTATTAACTATGTCGAAACTATATATTTTTAAATAATTCCCCTAAATAGCCCTATTTTTATTATATTTCAAACCTATTTAATATCTATTCGAGTACATCAATTAACTATTTGTTTAGACATAGGTATCATAAATAGGATCGAAAAAAATATGGTTCCATTTCGATAGGAAAAAAATAGCCTTTCTACCCTAATTCAAATAGGAAAAACCTTGAGAAATAATAATAGTATAAATAGGGAATAAATACTTTGACAAATAGGAATTAAATAGCACAATAAAATAGGAAATAAATTGCAATCAAATAATGTTTGATTCTACAAAGAATGTTTATAGCTGAAAGTTTGTGTTCTGCGCCGCGCGTAGTCTGTAATACTAGAGAGGTTAAGATACCCCGGTTCCGATTTACGGGTACGAGTATCGTCATTTTGTTTAGCAATTTTTGCAGATGTCAGGATTTTTACCCGTAATTTCTACCCGTTTCCCCGCGGTAAGCCAAGGTCTACACGTAAAAGACAAACGGGTACGGCTGTTTTCTGTTTACTATATGTGGGCCGTTTAAATAGTAAAAATTTTCAACATCTTACTCAAATAAATAATGCACATATACTCGTCAAAGTTTTTAACAATTTATGGCGAACCTCTACAGCGAAAGTTACCATTCTCTGATCGGTTTTCACACGCCGGAATATCTTGGATTTCTTGAATTACAAGCCGTTCCCCGAATTACGGGTACGTGTATATCACCCGTACCCGAAAACCGGAACCGGGGTATCTTAACCTCTCTACTGTCGTTTCCATACCGCTGTAGACAGATATGACCAATGCATGTGATATATTGCTGTATTGATTGCATTACTTCCTGGCTCTCCGCTGCCGTCACGATCAATATGTCTTGATATATTTATTAATATAAACAACAAACGAAAACTTACTAATATTATAATAAGTTCTTCTCATACTCTCATAGCCAATAGAAAACGTCTGTCATACGAATACGACTCTGCCGTTCAGTTTAATAATGAGGCTATTCGTTTGTTCTCGTGCTACGGTGCAGGTTAACTATATATTGCATTTCGTGCAAATCGTTTCAATAGTTCGTGCATCACCGCAATCGTATGTGTTCTTAAATGCAGTATTGTAGTACTCTCGCATTACAGAATTGAATGTATTGAAGTTCTCCATACTCAAGTCAAGTATGTCCGTCAATTTGTTCCATGTTCTGATAGTTCTTATCCAGAATGATCTTTGGTAGGTTGTTGTTTGCTTCGCATGTATATTGAAGAATAGGTCTAACGCACGCGCGATAGACTTTGACTATGATGGAGTCCGGAAGGGCGTTTCTTTTTAACAGCCGTAGGGCGTATAAACGCTTGGAAACCTTCTTATAGACGACATTTACGTGCAAGTTCCATTTCAAGTCATTCGAGATGGTAACGCCTAGAAGCTTGGCATGCGTAACAATGTTGTCTTTTGATTGTTGATCACAATTGGTGGATAAGAGGAGAACTGGAGAACATAAATCCTTTAATTTTGTGAAACAACATGGTTGTGACACAAGAGAGGGGCCATCCAGGTTAGGCAGGCTACACTGTGATTGCTAGTGCCAAGGACGCCGGAACTGAGGGGCAGGAGGGGTAGCCGCCCCCGTTGCCCTTTACCAGGAGGGGCAAGGGGGGCAAAGGTGCCTCTCAATTTAAAGGATTGCCTTGGCAAAATAGCGAATTGTCCGAAATGTTAGTGCAATTATTTAACGAATTTTCTTCAGAAAATGCAAGAAATGCAGTCATCGAGCTTCAAGAATAGCACAATCGCCTGGCGGAGAACCCCCTCACATCCTTATCATCTAATAAATAGAAGACATGATTAGGCGATGTTCAACTCCCGATGTTTTGTAAACATCTCTTAGTATATACCTTTAACGAAAATCTTCCTCCCCCTTGCCTTCACATCGTTCCGGCGTCCCTGGCTAGTGCTGCTGTGCATAGTTTTACCGCCACAGTATTTTCATGTTTCCAAAACAGTATATCGAACCTTGTGCTATAATGCAATAATGCAATGCTCGATACGTAATAATCTATCGAATCTATGATTATCTTTAATCGTTCGGCTTCGAAATAGCGACTGCATGCAAGGGCGCGCCGATTAACGAACCAAGACCAGTGAGTTGCCTTCAAACAATATCAGCTGAATTATGATCCCTTCAACTACGTTTCTTTTCACATTTTGCTTTTAATTGGTTGCTTATTGATTCAACGTTTCACACTGCCCCTCGATAAACCAAGAGGTCAAGGAATGAATAAGTCCAATAGAATATCGGAGATGATGGAAAATTATCTTTAACCTGTCACATTCCTCGACAAAGTGTTTCCGAGATCAGAGATCACTCATAATAATAACAGCCAGCTAGATTATACTAGGTATTGCTTTAAGCTTAACGTATAGTTTCGTTTCCAGATGACGTTTTCTCGGTATGGAAGAGATAAGAAACGATGCACTTCGCATTCCATTGTGAACTCTACGGATGGATGGCAGTTGTTGAGATCATTCAGAAAATCCTCTGCCGATGATAACCTGCTTTAGCTGGTTATCGTGTCATCAACAAAACGATGGTAAATTGATATCATGCCGTTGTTAGATATCATGAAGGTGTTTGGCATTAAAGGAATAAGTGGCGGCCCCATCGCTACACCGTTTAAGGATAAAAAGTCGAGCGGCTGATATTGTTCGAAACTAACTCACTGATCTTGGTTCATTAGTCGAAAGCCTAAAGATTGAAGATGAAGTCAAATCCCGGAGATAAAGTCACCGCTTGTGAATCAACAAAGCGTTGTTTACAAATTTAAATGTGGTGTGTATGAAGCACATTATGTTGGCATCGACACGTGCATTTGCTCAACAATGAACACAGGGGGTCGGTAATTGGTAAGCACATGGGCGAATATCATTGCGAAGATGTTGTCCTGTATTAAAAGCTGCTTTTCAGTCTTTTGAAAGCTCCAGGGGAGATACGAAATGCTGTAAAAAGGAACTTTCCACATTTTTTTACACACAAACGGACTCACCTCGTTCAAAACTATTTTCCTGACATTTAACTTCCTGACAAATATCCAAATTGGGGGGGGGGGGGAGCATGTGCTCCTTGCTGCCCCACCTCGTACGCCTATGTTGTTTTCCTAAAATTTACTACGTTTTTCTCTGTAACTACCCACTAATATCTCTGAAGGTTTTTCATTGAAAAAGTTGTATTATATTGCCTTAATTTTGACCAGACAAAATTCTAGCTAATGGCGACCATGTTGTTTGGAAGGCAAGCGATTACCACAATACCGTGAGCCTTTGCGAACTACAAATAATTAGGAATAGTCTATTGTCGTTCAATCGTATAGTACGTGTTGATGAGACATGAAGCATTAAAATTGATGTAAATGTCAAAGTATTCAGCTTTTCAGTAACCAGTTTTTTGTATATTCAATTATTTTATTCGATGTTTTTTCAACTGCAACTTATCCCGACGCTCATTTGAATACGCAGCGGAAACTCCGAAATGGCGACTTAATGCGCATGAGGGATTTAAATAAGTGTGACAGTATCTGTCGTTATAAACAACCACTCTAAAACTAGAACATAGGGTTGCCTATTAGATTACTGTGTTCACAAAAAGGCAAACGTTCATTTAAATCACGCATAGGAGGTCTTGCAATGGCAAATCTTTCTTATAATTGCAATGGCAAATCATTATCAGACATTGAAGATCTGGATGCCGTTCACAAATGACTAATAGCGACTAAAATAGCATGAAATGTCAAGAAAACAGAATACATGATTACAAGGTCAAGGCAAAGGCTAAACCAAATGTTAAAAAAAAAATAAAAAAAATCCTATGCGTAATTGTAGATGAACATCTTGATTGGCACGAGCACATTGATACACAATGTAAAAAAAAATCCAAAAAATATCGCCCTGTTAAGAAGAGCCAATAATTATACATGTCAGAAAAGCCGTTAAGATGATGTATAATTCGTTAGTCGTACCACATTTAGATATACAGCTTAACAGGGTGGCATCGTGGAAATACTAGACATATTGTTTTGACAAAGGAAGTGAAGAGATTTTTGGGAAACTATATTGAGAAAACAAAAAAATGAAAAAAATGTGCTAATGCATGCTCATGCTATGCAGGGTGTCTAAAAAAAACGCTATGAAAATTCAACAGACTATCGTGCATCATAAACGTATCTAAACAGTTCAATTTTTACATAGCACGAAAGAAAAGTTATTTAGCTTTTCAATGATACTATTTTTAAATCATAACGATGAGAAATGGCCACATACTCGTCAAATATAAATTGCCGTTCGAAATCACATTCTTCCACCTATGGGAATTGCCTGGAAAACGAAACGTAAACAATTCCCAAGGGGGAATTAAAATTGAATGTTAAATAATCTAAAATGAGCTCAACTCGTCAATCTTCGTCTTAGTGAGACCATAAGAACGTCCATTATTACATTAAACATGGTTCAATTAACCCCTGAACGGAGAACATTCGTAATCAAAACGTTTTGCGTAAACAAGTACCTTGCAGCAGACTCGCGGTGCTTTTGGATTGATTAACTTTGCATAATTAATGTATTTTTAATTCCTAACGGTGGAAGAATGTGATTTCGACCAAAAATTTTTATTTGACGAGTATGTGGCCATTTCTCATCGTTGCGGTTTAAGAATATACCATAGAAAACCTAAATAACAGCTCGTTCGTCCTATGTAAAAATTGAATTGTTTAGTTAAGTTTGTGATGCACAACAGCCTGTTGAATTTTCATAGCGTTTTTTTGGACACCCTGTGTAATAGTTACTAATTTGCCAACTTCAATTGAGCTCCTTTAGCTCAAAACCACCTTGAAAATTCGCTCTACTCTTTAAATGTCTTGTACATACTTTTTCCGAAAGTTGGCTTCATATATTGAGCATACTGCATTGAATGCAAAACAAGATTATCTCAATAAGGGCAACTAGTTTCTCGTTTAAGCAAGAAAGAAGAAATAAATGTATGCAAGGTGTTACTCTCCAGTAATAATGTTAACCATTATGTTCCTGAAACGCAATATTTTCCATAGGTCCAACTTTATTATCTTTGTGTTTCTGACGTTCACCTTCTAAGACCTGTTCACCGCGGTTATCGCCAAACAGTCCACCGTTGACCTCTGGATGTGGATCATCAATATTGTTGCTAACTAAAGGATATTTAAAAAATAAAGGTTTTTCGTAATTCGTCTCATATTCTTTTCAGTCCAGGCATGTTCTGCTCATTAATGAAATTCTTGAAAAATAAGAAGTTTACATGTTTTCGTTCGCTACTCTGGTTTATCCCCGAGCCAAGGGCGCGAAGCGCCGTTCCGGGCGTAAGCCCGGGGCGAGGGTACTAATCCTCCCCGGCTATTTACACCCGGGAAAACAAAAGCAATAGCGAAGTCTAAAGTTAATCAATGATCGCGGGCGTGACCAACGATCTTGAGTGGGTGGTCATCTTCACTGATCTCAAAAATATGGCTGATTGCTTGTAGGAGTGGGATAAGCAAGATTTCAATTTTAAAAGACATATATTTGGAAAATCGTTTCATATGCAACAAACATGAAGCAATTTTGTTCGAAGAAATAGAAGAATTGATTTACTATGGAAAATCGTGAAATATACGGTAAGTTTGCTTTGAATATTTAATGTTTACGAATGTTGTTTCTTTAACTTTTTGCCTAAAAACATGAACTGTTATCCTTTTCAACGAAGCTCTAAGTTTCATAAAATTACCGTTTATTTTGAGAAAAAATCTTAAAATATAAAGGCGAACAAATCGATTTGAAGATTGAACTGAAATTACCTAACAATTTGTTTTATTTGTATTAAACCTATTATGTTTTATTAAGAAAAAATAGTTTATCGGCAAAATGTAGTTTAGTTGAATGAACATTTCAAAACATTTTACGAAGCGTTTCAATGTCACAAAATGCAAAATAATATACCTATATGTACAGCATATATTTCGGAAATTTCTTGTTGTATATTTAAAACTACGAATTTTTCAAATATTTGGCAGTTTTGTACAAAAAATATGAAAAAATTTAAGAATATCGTGTTGTCATGGCAACACTTGAGCGCGAGCCTGCGTTCAGTGTTGGTCATTTCTGAATACTTCATATTAATTTAATGTTTGGAAAATATTGGCGAGGGGTTACTGCATGCATGTATTTCTAGCATATAAATTAATACAAAGCTCAGTCGAATTGTAATCAAGACCCAACGTTTTGACACTCCAGTCTAGCGTCTTTATCAGGGGTGATCTAAATTTGCAATGTGGCTTCTTACTGGGGTCACCAGTATCGGCAATAATTGCTAATTTAGTAATGGAAGATGTCGAACAAAGATCTTTAGCCTCAGTTCCGGTATCTCTTTCGTTTTGGAAACTTTTTGTAGACGACGTGATCTCTGCGGTTTCTGGAAATGAAATCGATATTTTTCTGCAACATTTAAATTCTATTGAGCCATGCATTCAATTCACGACAGAACGTGAGATGAATAGACATTTAGCATTTTTTGAATTTGGGTGTTACAGAACTGTCGAAGGGAAGTTAGAGACTGATGTTTGTCACATTTGACTTTAGGCCATATTTTCGCAAAGCCGAAAGAACCTGTTAAAACAAATCAGAAAACTCATGGTGTATTTTCTCTACCATACGCTGACTGCGAGAAAGAGTATTTGGGTCAGTTCAAACGCCAGTTTGGTAAATGGCCAAAAGAAGATCTCAAAGCTGTTGCAACTTTATTAAACAAGGATATGACACCAAATACAAGATTGCAGCGTGGGAAAATTCTAAAGTAAAGACGAAGTCAAAGACGAATCCTAGAACCATGACATATAAATATGAGCAATCATGCTTTGAATAGTGATGATGGTGCCTATTTGCCAGAGGAATACATGCCTCTCGTTGGCAGATGATGTTATCTCTTGGTTTTTAAGAAGCCATATTGCAACTTTAGATTACCCTAGTGAAGACACTGTACATTTGCTGTAATTGCACCTTGTTTTTATATAAACTTTATTCAGATGCTTGCCCAAAAGCTAAGCTTGTCTAGGGGCCTCACTTATCTAGAGGGCTCAATTGCATCTTTCTTATTTCTTCTTTGTTATGCTAGATCACTAACATTGAGATAGAAATCTAAAATAAATGGGTTTGAAGGATTATTCCTATCAGGAATATGATTATGTGTGCAGTTGATAGTATGACATTTGAACATGACATATATGAGCAGTTGCACGCCTTACGTAGTTGCACACTTGCACAGTTAAACGCGCAAAAATTGGTCACGCACATCCAATGTTCTTCACTTACCAACATGGAAAGAATATTTTTTTCCAGTTAGGACAACGTTTGTTGTTGAAATGACATTATTTATTAACATTGTCCTATCAATTTTTATGAATGAGCAATAGTTATTACCATGTTGTTGGAACAGCTGTCGACAACTGTCTATGAAACAAGCTTGTTGATGCATGGTTGTTAGAACAGTGTTGTCTCGCATGTACTGTTGTATCCTGCGTGTTATTGAGTAAACAACTTTTATATTTTTTTTAAAGCAATCATCAACAATATTATTAACGCCAATCGTGGATTTGAATTCGAATTTTATTCGTTGTTTCTAAGTTGTATGACGCAGAGCAGGTAAAAGGTCATAGATGAGGCACGAAAAATTCTCTTTATAAAACAGAATATTGTAGTTCAAACTGTAAAGTTTGGTAGCCTATATACCTTGCAGCATGCTAAGTATTCGGCCACTTATCGTTTCCATCGATCCCTTGGACTCCATTTTATATCATTATAAATTTAACTTCAACGCTCATGCCTACATAAAGTAGTTCCGCTGTTGGACATTATGAGTCAGATATGTTTAACTGTGCCTCTGCAAATGTGCAAGAGTAATTTTCCCATATTGGTATGTTCAAAAGACATAATAACAACTGGACAGATTTCATGATATTGGAATGATAATGCGTCATAAAGTGATAAAGAATGAACTGACTTGGATGACCAAAACCTATTTTTGTGATATGAAACAATTCGCCGATCCTCAAATATTTTTTCAATGTTAAACTGAAACGTTGTAAACATTAAGCTTTCAAATTGATTTTGAATAATTCATAATTGTAATCTGCACAGTGGGTAAGTCGCAGTGTGTAAACGTTCAGTACTTTTATAGTCACGATTCAAACCTTAGCTAGTATAAGTTGTTATAACTAATGTGTTTTAACCTGTTCTTTATCTTTATTTATATTTAACGTCTTTTTAGGGGTTAGGTGTCAATTGGGACGAGAGTCCTGTTCCTTTCCCATGTCACGATTTGTATCTGTCTTTATTTGTCTTTAATTAGTTTGTATCATGTATAAAGTGACAAATTCATTATATTATATATTATATTATTACCGTGATAACAATCTTCAGTTTGTGTCCATTTATCTTTGACATCAGCATCACCTGAGCTAACATCAGAAACTTCTGTTTCTTTTCGCGATCCAACGTGCATTTGTAAAGAATTCATGTCACGAACTCGTCGTTCAGGTTCAGGCGGTATCGTATAATACCCATACACCTACAAAAATATAAAGTAGTTATTTCTTCTTTCTTTCTTCCTTTCTTTCTTTCCTTCTTTCCTTCTTTCCTTCTTTCCTTCTTTCCTTCTTTCTTTCTTCCTTCCTTCCTTCCTTCCTTCCTTCCTTCCTTCCTTCCTTCCTTCCTTTCTTTCTTTCTTTCTTTCTTTCTTTCTTTCTTTCTTTCTTTCTTTCTTTCTTTCTTTCTTTCTTTCTTTCTTTCTTTCTTTCTTTCTTTCTTTCATTCAAATTAAATTCCTTTCTTCCCATATTTCTTCTCCATTTTCCGTTTAATAGGTTTGCTTATTCTTCAACCTTGCGTTCTCTACTCTGCAGCAAATGTGCATAAGTTCTCAAAATATACAAATCTATCATCATCAATCAGAGAGAACATATAACATCTTACCTTCGGCGCAAACATCATGGTCAGGGTAACAGTTGTTGACAGCAGCACGATAATAGACACCAAGGCGTGAAGTAATTCATAATGTACCGTCTTCTTCAAAACCGTGGACACTGTTGCACCAATGGCTGACAATATGACGACATTATAGACTGATATTCCGATGTACTTCGAGTCATTTAATGCAGCGATTTTCACATTTCGTGTTTCCCACGCAAGCACCACGCCAAATAGCAAAATAATTCCTTTGTATCCGTATAGAGCACCAAGAAGCTTTGTTCTGTGAGTGCAATCACAGATCTTTAATACTGGAATGGCGATCAGGTCCCTCGAATATTCTTTCTGTTGGGTAAAAAAATGCCCGCTGATTGTATTTAGTAAATCATGTTCAATGTCAATTTGTGTTTTACTCATTTTTTCACTACATATGATAATGTGATTTGATATCCGAATATTCCATATGACATGACAATGAACCAACTGTTTTTTGAAATTAAGAATGCTTTAGGTTAAAATAACCAAAAAATAGGTTATTTGAGTTGGTCTAGGACAACCGGTTTAAACTAGGTTATTTAAATAGGTAGAAATAACTAAAACTAAATAGGTTAAAACAAACCATTTCTAGTGGGTTATTTTAACCTATAATATAGTTAATTGTGCCTATTTAAAATATGTTATTATAACATTTATTTTTAGACAGATAAATCAGACAGACAGATAGACAGTTAAATCTACTCAGAGATATAGGTTGTTTTTGCCAAATAAATAAAGGTTGTTTTTACTTATAAATATTTGGTCATTTTAACCAATAATATTTGGTCAATTTAACCTATAAGATTTGGTTGATACAAATATAACCTATTCTTTATGGTTGAAACAACCCATAAGTAATGGTAAAGGCCATGAGTCTAAACCAGCCCTTTAAAATAGGTTACATGCGGTTGATCTGACATAAAAAAATAAGGTTAAAATCAAATAGGTTAAAATCAAATACTAGGTTAAAATCAAATAGATTAAAATCAATATTTGAGTCAAAATCAAATTAACAATTAGTAAATATTAAACAATTTCAGTACTTTGATAAAAATCATGTATTTTTCTTAAGGAATGCATAAGCCTTATATATAATATATAATAAAGTATTCTACGAGATAGTTGAGTTCCAGTGTGCAACAATTGCAACAATCTCCTGGAGACAATATATCCTGCATGTACAATACATGCATTAAATTAGTGATACAATATCATTATTATCACAAAGTAAATTGCCATTAACGTACAGTAAACTCTTCTATTCAGTGTGTTCATTTATTTTAGCTTAGGAAGTTCTCCACGTCAATTGATAAAGTATGGCAATTATTGCCCAGAAGAACATGTTCTAAATTACTAAAACATGTAAATGTTTTTACTATGATCTGTAGGCCCCTTCCGGGTGCTGCATGTTAAAACTTACAGTAGTACCCTGCAAGCAAACATGCCACTGCGTTGGTAATATTGCACGGAGGGTATCTGAATTTTTTACAGCCACTCACTCTGCAATCAATGAAATAGAACTTGTCTCTTCCAGAGGTCCGCTGGCCAATAGACAAGGGGTTAAGCATCCTGATATTTTGGGAGCATGGAAGGAAAATCGTTAATAAAACTTTTCTTATTGCGCAATACACGCTTCAATTTATCCCTTGGCCTTGGACAAAGACAACGTTTCAAACTTGAGTGTCTCAGATGTGGCAAAAATTAATTAAAAACGCTTTCTTAATTAAATCAATATAGCCTTGTTTTAACTTTTAATATATGGGTGTGAGTTGCCTAGACATAAGGGAAAGGACAACTGGAATTTAATAGGAATCCAATAGGTTTCCAAGTGACGGTTTATGTGGTGCAACAGAATATAAAGACCTGTCTTAATAACATTTGGCTTGGATTTGTTAACCAATGGAGGCATTCCATTCCATTTTGCTTGCCAAGTTCACAGGCAAAATATTTGCATGGATAAAATCCATTTTGCAAGGCAAATTTCCCTGTAACCATCAGTCACTGAGGAAACGTCCCAGTGATAGCTAGTGTTTTGCTATTGTTATATTACACAGCAACCCCCTGGTAATAGCCTTCCAATGGTGGCTATATATTAACTGTAAGCTGTGACAAGTTTACAACAATGAATACATTTGGTAAGCTTTAGATTATCATTGTCTGCACTCTCCAACTGAAGAGCAAAATTGTCTGATGTTAGACAGAGTAAAAGCAAGCACGCCCCTGCCAGGGATGAGACAAATAGGGCTTGTTGTGGGTATAGGGGCATTATTGGGTCTTACATGATATACATGCCAATCAAGAGTTACTATATTTTAAAGCCATATCCAGGTGATCTCGTGTTGGTATTTTAGCCAATCAGCGCTCAGAAAGGGTTGTCCGAATAGAAATCCATTTTGATGTATTCAGTCAATTATATCTTTCGTTATTCTTTATGAAACTAGTTGAAATTTTGTAATTATGTTTGGTTATAAGAACTATAGCTCTGACAAAAATATGGAATCGAAATAAAGTATATTACAGGAGATATTCAGTTGTTTTAATCATAAAATGGATTTCTATTTGACAACTAGTTCCAGTACGTTTCCGCGTATCAAGATCATCTGGTATGTCAAGAGCAATTTTATTTGAGCATGAGCAAGGAAGATACATATAATCAGAGAATATGCCAGTGCCATAGCAACCTCAATTATCGAAATATATTGGGGG
>CACRXK020013452.1:0-14028 GCA_902702795.2 Paramuricea clavata
AATGAGAAAAGTGGCTGAAAATGGACGAAAAGTTAAGGCTATAGCCTTACTTTTTTGCTATTTTTTGCTGTTTTATGAAAAATGAGAAAAGTGGCTGAAAATGGACGAAAAGTTTAGGCTATAGGCTTACTTTTTTGCTATTTTTTGCTGCTTTATGAAAAATAAGAAAAGTGGCTGAAAATGGACGAAAAGTTAAGCCCATAGGCTTACTTTTTTGCTATTTTTTGCTGTTTTATGAAAAATAAGAAAAGTGGCTGAAAATGGACGAAAAGTTAAGGCTATAGGCTTACTTTTTTGCTATTTTTGCTGCTTTATAAAAAATGCAAAAAGTCGCTAAAAATGGACGAAAAGTAAAAGGTATTATAGCCTTACTTTTTTGTTGTTTTTTTGGTCATTGATGAAAAATGGAAAAAGTGGCTGAAAATGGACGAAAAGTTAAGGGTATAAGCTTACTTTTTTGCTATTTTTTACTGCTTTATGAAAAATGAAAAAGTCGCTAAAAATGGACGAAAAGTAAAGGGTATTATAGCCTTACTTTTTTGTTTGTTTTTGGTCATTGATGAAAAAAGTGGCTGAAAATGGACGAAAAGTTAAGGGTATAGGCTTACTTTTTTGCTATTTTTACTGCTTTATGAAAAATGAGAAAAGTGGCTGAAAATGGACGAAAAGTTAAGGGTATAGGCTTACTTTTTTGCTATTTTTACTGCTTTATGAAAAATGAGAAAAGTGGCTGAAAATGGACGAAAAGTAAAGGGTATAGGCTTACTTTTTTGCTATTTTTACTGCTTTATGAAAAATGCAAAAAGTCGCTAAAAATGGACGAAAAGTAAAGGGTATTATAGCCTTACTTTTTTGTTGTTTTTTTGGTCATTGATGAAAAATGGAAAAAGTGGCTGAAAATGGACGAAAAGTTAAGGGTATAGGCTTACTTTTTTGCTATTTTTACTGCTTTATGAAAAATGAGAAAAGTGGCTGAAAATGGACGAAAAGTTAAGGCTATAGGCTTACTTTTTTGCTAATTTTTGCTGCTTTATGAAAAATCAGAAAAGTGGCTGAAAATGGACGAAAAGTTAAGGCTATCTATAGGCTTACTTTTTTGCTATTTTTTGCTGCTTTATGAAAAATGAGAAAAGGGGCTGAAAATGGACGAAAAGTTAAGGCTATAGACTTACTTTTTTGCTAATTTTTGCTGCTTTATGAAAAATGAGAAAAGTGGCTGAAAATGGACGAAAAGTTAAGGCTATAGGCTTACTTTTTTGCTAATTTTTGCTGCTTTATTAAAAATGAGAAAAGTGGCTGAAAATGGACGAAAAGTTAAGGCTATAGACTTACTTTTTTGCTATTTTTTGCTGCTTTATGAAAAATGAGATAAGTGCCTGAAAATGGACGAAAAGTTAAGGCTATAGGCTTACTTTTTTGCTATTTTTTGCTGCTTTATGAAAAATGAGAAAAGTCGCTGAAAATCGACGAAAAGTTAAGGCTATAGGCTTACTTTTTTGCTATTTTTGCTGCTTTATGAAAAATGCAAAAAGTCGCTAAAAATGGACGAAAAGTAAAGGGTATTATAGCCTTACTTTTTTGTTTGTTTTTGGTCATTGATGAAAAAAGTGGCTGAAAATGGACGAAAAGTTAAGGGTATAGGCTTACTTTTTTGCTATTTTTTGCTGCTTTATGAAAAATGAAAAAAGTGGCTGAAAATGGACGAAAAGTTAAGGCTATAGGCTTACTTTTTTGCTATTTTTGCTGCTTTATGAAAAATGCAAAAAGTCGCTAAAAATGGACGAAAAGTAAAGGGTATTATAGCCTTACTTTTTTGTTGTTTTTTTGGTCATTGATGAAAAATGAGAAAAGTGGCTGAAAATGGACGAAAAGTTAAGGGTATAGGCTTACTTTTTTGCTAATTTTTGTTGCTTTATGAAAAATGAGAAAAGTGGCTGAAAATGGACGTAAAGTTAAGGCTATAGGCTTACTTTTTTGCTAATTTTTGCTGCTTTATGAAAAATGAGAAAAATGGCTGAAAATGGACGAAAAGTTAAGGCTATAGCCTTACTTTTTTGCTAATTTTTGCTGCTTTATGAAAAATGAGAAAAGGGGCTGAAAATGGACGAAAAGTTAAGGCTATAGACTTACTTTTTTGCTAATTTTTGCTGCTTTATGAAAAATGAGAAAAGTGGCTGAAAATGGACGAAAAGTTAAGGCTATAGACTTACTTTTTTGCTATTTTTTGCTGCTTTATGAAAAATGCAAAAAGTCGCTAAAAATGGACGAAAAGTAAAGGGTATTATAGCCTTACTTTTTTGTTGTTTTTTGGTCATTGATGAAAAATGGAAAAAGTGGCTGAAAATGGACGAAAAGTTAAGGCTATAGGCTTACTTTTTTGCTGCTTTATGAAAAATGAGAAAAGTGGCTGAAAATGGACGAAAAGTTAAGGCTATAGGCTTACTTTTTTGCTATTTTTGCTGCTTTATGAAAAATGAGAAAAGTGGCTGAAAATGGACGAAAAGTTAAGGCTATAGGCTTACTTTTTTGCTATTTTTGACTGCTTTATGAAAAATGCAAAAAGTCGCTAAAAATGGACGAAAAGTAAAGGGTATTATAGCCTTACTTTTTTGTTTGTTTTTGGTCATTGATGAAAAAAGTGGCTGAAAATGGACGAAAAGTTAAGGCTATAGGCTTACTTTTTTGCTAATTTTTGCTGCTTTATGAAAAATCAGAAAAGTGGCTGAAAATGGACGAAAAGTTAAGGCTATCTATAGGCTTACTTTTTTGCTAATTTTTGCTGCTTTATGAAAAATGAGAAAAGTCGCTGAAAATGGACGAAAAGTTAAGGCTATAGGCTTACTTTTTTGCTAATTTTTGCTGCTTTATGAAAAATGAGAAAAGTGGCTGAAAATGGACGAAAAGTTAAGGCTATAGGCTTACTTTTTTGCTATTTTTGCTGCTTTATGAAAAATGCAAAAAGTCGCTAAAAATGGACGAAAAGTAAAGGGTATTATAGCCTTACTTTTTTGTTGTTTTTTTGGTGATTGATGAAAAATGGAAAAAGTGGCTGAAAATGGACGAAAAGTTAAGGCTATAGCCTTACTTTTTTGCTATTTTTGCTGCTTTATGAAAAATGAGAAAAGTGGCTGAAAATGGACGAAAAGTTAAGGCTATAGGCTTACTTTTTTGCTATTTTTGCTGCTTTATGAAAAATGCAAAAAGTCGCTAAAAATGGACGAAAAGTAAAGGGTATTATAGCCTTACTTTTTTGTTTGTTTTTGGTCATTGATGAGAAAAGTGGCTGAAAATGGACGAAAAGTTAAGGCTATAGGCTTACTTTTTTGCTAATTTTTGCTGCTTTATGAAAAATCAGAAAAGTGGCTGAAAATGGACGAAAAGTTAAGGCTATCTATAGGCTTACTTTTTTGCTATTTTTTGCTGCTTTATGAAAAATGAGAAAAGTGGCTGAAAATGGACGAAAAGTTAAGGCTATAGGCTTACTTTTTTGCTATTTTTTGCTGCTTTATGAAAAATTAGAAACGTCGCTGGAAATGGACGAAAAGTTAAGGCTATAGGCTTACTTTTTTGCTATTTTTTGCTGCTTTATGAAAAATTAGAAACGTCGCTGGAAATGGATGAAAAGTTAAGGCTATAGGCTTACTTTTTTGCTATTTCTTGCTGCTTTATGAAAAATAACATAAGTGGCTGAAAATGGACGAAAAGTTAAGGCTATTATAGCCTTACTTTTTTGCTATTTTTTGCTGCTTTATGAAAAATGAGAAAAGTGGCTGAAAATGGACGAAAAGTTAAGGCTATAGGCTTACTTTTTTGCTATTTTTTGCTGCTTTATGAAAAATGCAAAAAGTCGCTAAAAATGGACGAAAAGTAAAGGGTATTATAGCCTTACTTTTTTGTTGTTTTTTTGGTCATTGATGAAAAATGGAAAAAGTGGCTGAAAATGGACGAAAAGTTAAGGGTATAGGCTTAACTTACTTTTTATTGCTAAAAACTTTACTTTTTATTACTAAATTTACACTTTACAAACATGATAAAACCGTGTGGCTGGGGCTTGATCGTATTGTCTAGGGGCAAGGTGATAAATATTAGGTATTTAGGTATAAACACAAACTAAGCAGACATTTGAAAATTGTACAGTATTCCTATATTATCGTAATAAAATATATACAATATACAGATAGGTTTAACCTAACCATGCTGTGGCTCTAGTGTCCGCCACTGCAACATTGGAGAGACAGTTGAGCATTAGTAACGCACACTCACTTGGTACTGAGTTCATTCCTGAGCTTTGTTCTGTTTCCAAAGTCTAGCCATTTGCAATAGTTTAAAGTTCGGAAGGTTATCTTCATCATCAGGGAATATGTAATCATAGAATTCCTCCCATCCTGCATCTGACTAAAAAAATGAATGAACCGAATCAGAAAAGCACTATCGTACGGCAGATGATTTTCATCATTTCAACAAAGGAAATGAGAGAAAGCACAGCATATTTCTCGCCCTGCACATGTTGTTATGCAAAGTATTTTTATGCCAACTGAAAAGGACCTATAGTTACAGCATGGATAATAAATGGATAGGAAACTAGCTGACGTGACCTAATGTTTTCAATGGGCTGATGGCATGATTGGATGTTGAAACCTAGTTGAAAACCAAATTCTCAAAAATGGCATGTTTAGCAATAATACAGCTAAACATTTTAGTCAAAGAGCAAATGAATATAACTACGCCATTCTACGATGAAATCTCTAAGTAATCCCAGTCAATTTTAGCAAATATTTCAAGCACTAAACAGTGAAAAAGGCATCCCAAATTTCGTTAAAATTGGGGACGCCAATTTCGTAGCTACAAATGTAAAAAAATATAAAACAAAGACGAAAAACATTTACCTTGAATACTTTGTCGTGGCTTAGGCATGTTTTTAAAACAATTAGACCAGTATATGCTTCAATATTACTCTTTTAAAGCGGAAAGTATAGCGAAACGACAAAAATGCCGAGAACTTTGCAATACGCGTGACGTCACAGATTGCAACTAGGTTGTTTTTGCTTACGTCAGCTAGAGTCCTATCCATTTATTTTATTATCCATGGTTACAGGAAACACCCTTTCGATAATTATGTCACACATACTTTTTGGTCTTGGAGCCTCGCTCTCATCAGTAAATTACGCAAGCTGATTGGCTCGCGATTCATGAGAGCGAGGCTCCCAGGCCAAATGACGTAATTATCGCAAGGGTGAATTGATCATATGCCAACTGCAAAGGACATATAGTACAGGTTGATCACCATATACAGTACAGTACAGTACAGGGTGTCCTTAAAAAAGTGTACCTTTTGAAATTTTCCTTGCAGAGCATACTAAAATGAGTAAAATTGCAAAGTTTGGTTGCGAAATGTTGTAAAATACGGAAAATATAGCCTTGCAAAGTTTGCAAAATTTGTGTACTTTTGTATTGCGTGCGGAAATTGCTACCATTTTCGGCCCAAATGTGGTAGCAATTTTCCCACGCAATAGAAAAGTACACAAAATTTGCGAATTTCGCAAGGCTATATTTTCCGCATTTTACAACATTTCGCAACCAAACTTTGCAATATCACTCATTTTAGTATGTTCTTTCCGGGAATGCAATTTTTTGGCCAAGATAAAAAAATTAGTCCATAATGGGAATTGTCTATATTAGCCTACCATGTATTTGCATGAGTTATCTTTAGTCCACTTACCCCATCATCTGTTTCAATTTTCCTTCTTTTCTTTACTTTTCGTGGCATTTTCTTCTGGACAAGCTCTAGTGATTCCTCATCACCGGACGTTGTCTGTAGAAAAAAATTTTAACCTTAATTTAATAATACACAAGAGGATACTGTAATCCACCCGGCTTGGTTTTCGACTAACTTTTGCATATTTTGCATCAAAATACTCCACGCCTTTGGAAAGTGGCAAAAAACAGCTCAAAACAATCATTTTCAACTGATAAGAAATTGCATAGGCGTATGGGACGGGGGGGGGGGGCACGTGCCCCGTTACGGTCGGGCAAAAATCAATGCGAAATTCGGGCAAGACATAAAAATTTCGGAAAAATTTTGATATGTCCTGAAAAAAATTTTGTATCTTTGCAAAAATTACGTGATGTCAGGAAAAATGTTCTGATATGTGCGGCAAAATTTTCGCATGTTTGTATAAAAGTATTTGGCATGTCCGGAAATTTTTTTTTGGTATATTCGGAAAATTTTTTTTGGTGACCTCCCCCCCCGCCAACAATTTTGGGGATGTTAATATTCAGTTTGCCTGTTCGAGCAAACTATACTGTGCCCCCAAACAAGATTAGGCCCATACGCCCATGAAGAAATATGTTAGACGTTTTGCTCAAATACAAGTGGATTCCATGTGGTCTCCCCCCTATCGTCTTCGATTTATTTTCCAAAGGTTCATATTTTATCTCAAACTACTCCAAATGTTCGGTAAGTGGCGAAAAACGTCGTCTTTCATCAAAACAATGATTTTAAAGTGCGACTAACCCCAAATATAATTTTTGGTATGTGTAATATCTAAGAAGACATGTAATGTATCTTTATAGCAAAAAACCTCGTCTTAATCAACTTTTTCACTGTCAAAGTTTCCGGATATGATGTCATTAGGTAAATTTTTGGTACAAAAAACAAAGGAAAACTAATTTGCAATTCACCTAATGACATCATATCCGGAACCTTTGACAGTGAAAAATTTGATCAAGATGGGATTTTTTGTTTTAAAGATAATATTACATTTCCTCCTCGAATGACCTAAATACACTTAAAAAACTCAATAATTCAGGAGCAAAACACAGCATGTCGTGTCACATATAAAAATATGTGATAAAAAATCATGTTAATTTACATAAACTTTAGCTTTGATTTTCTCGGTTTAGACAAAGTTTATTTTAAAAATTACTTCGTCAATGAACTCGTATAAGATGAGTCGTTTTTTAAGCCATTTAAAGCACGCGTAGGAGTGATAAAACACTCCTACGCGTGCTTTAAATAACACATACTGTACAAAAGATGATATTTGGGGTTATTCGCACTTTAAGTAATATTAACCAAGGTTTGAAAATCTTAAAGGGGGATGAGAGGCATATTGTCAAAATAAAGGCCCATTTACACGGTACGATTAGTTGTATACGATTCGTACCCTGGCGTATGTGATCGAATAAACACGCGTACAAACGTCACATTTCAAATTTCGCCATTAGCGAATGAGCAATAACGTGGCATTAGCACTCGTTTCCATTCGTCAGAATGACAATCGTATACAACTAATCGTATCGTGTAAATGGGCCTTAAGAGAAAGCATGAAAAAGATATATATCACTTACTTCAAACTGCTTCCATGATTCCAATAACATGAGTCTTTCTTCCTTATCTTCAGCGGTTTTTAGCTCACGGTTAGCACGTCCGTACACATTCCTGCAACATGAGTAGAAAATGATGAAATGAAGCCATTCCATTGAACAAAGATGCTACTAGCCTAACTTATAACGTGATTTGGATGTAGAGTTTTGACAGCCAAACCACTAAGTTCATTTTCAAAGACCAACTGCATTCGTACTTTACCACTAAGACAAGGACAACATTGCTATGGAGGTCAAGGCCAAGTTCTTATGAATTGAGAGTAATTGTTTTGACGAAAGAAAACGTTTTTACCCTATTGTCCAATAGGGTAAAAAAAAGTTTAAAAAGGGGGCCACAGGATTTTTTGGGAAAAAATTCAAATAATGCCCCAACCTACTCGAAATTTTCTGAAAATTGTTGAAAAACATTTCTTTCATCAAAACAATTAGCTAGCCATTTCCCAATCGAGCAGAGGACTGGGTCTAGTCGCTTGTTTGGAAGGACAAAAATAAACAATATGCCGAATATGGCATCTAGGAAGTTTTCCTACATTCCTAAAGGCAGCCTCAAACGCAACAATTATAATAATGCATCTTTTAATATATATTTAGCTCGCTCACTATAACTTCTTGTCCCTCCAACCATCAACTAGACCCAGTCCTTTGCTAGATTGAGAAATGGCTAATTAGTTTCCACTGATAAAAATATGTGTAGAAAATTTTTGGTCAATTGCAAAGGGCGGACCACAGGCAATCCTAGGGCCAAAGGGGGGCAATCTTAAATTTGCAATGTTTCAATCAATATTGTCAAATAAAAAGTACAGTACCTGGTTTGGGAAATACGATCATCCAAGTCTGTTGTCAATTCAAATTGAGCATAACTGATCCATACCTATGAAAAAAACAAAAAGAATATTCATGAGAGGTCTAGTTACAGTACATCAATTATACTAGATAGTTCTATCAGTTATTAGATACAGTAGAGTCTAAGAGCTATCTCTTGCTGTTCCAGTGTTACTACTAATACTACAAGAGCACACCTAAGGGAGCGGTCATTATTTACGGTGGGGGGTGGCACCGAAGAGAAAATGGTTGGGTAAACAAAATTTTGAGTGAGTAAAAGGTTGGGTAAATGAAAAACAAAACAACTCAAGGGTTGGGTAATAAAAATTTATTGTCATATCCAAAGCATAACTCACTGAAATATTGGAGACTAAAAAGCAATGTCAACAGTCATATGTCAATACAATATGTGAATCAACCAGATTTGTTCGGAGACAAATGGTGTCTCCAAAACTTCCAAAGAAAGTACATGTGCAGACAACGTGACACTTTAGACTGCGGAAAATTTCACAATCCGTTATCAAACTATGTCACAGAAGTGGTAAGGGACTTGTGTGACAACTGAATGGTATCTTTTTGTAATGTTTTTGACCAGGGGTGGGTATTTCTTTTTTAATTGATATTTGAGGTTGGGTAATCAAATAGTTTACTTTTTAATGGTTGGGTCAGCAAAATTTTTAGCACTAAAAACATTTCTCTTCGGTGCCAGTGCCACCCCCCACCATAAATAATGACCGCTCCCTAACCTACTTTATCAGTTACTGTAGTATCTCCCTAGAAGTTAAGTAAGACAACTCCTTAGTGGGCCAGTGTTACTGTAGGAGGTACCAAAAGTACCCAAAGAAAACCTGCTAGAATAGTCAAATTGGAAAATTGGAAGCACTCTTCTTACATGCAACTGACGAGAAATGATTAGTCCTACAATTGTACTGTATATTGCAGAAATCTAACCCTGGTCCCCAAAATGAAAGTATGTGCCACAAAAAGTCCAACTAAGTGAAATAATTATATTTAGTTTAGTTCAGGATCCCTGCTGTAATCAAACTTACTTTGACGTGTTGTGTTCTCTCGAGTAGTCGCTCATAAAGATCCCTTGTTTTTTGAAATTCTTCCTGACTGATTTCAAAATCAATGTAGGCCTTGCATAATACCTGAACAATAAAGCACAAAACAAAATAAATTTTGAGCTAAAGTATAGCTTTTTCATGACTTTTTAATTAATATATTTTGGTGTTCATCTGGCAGTGCAAAAACTGTAGTTGGTTCAATTCAAGCAAACTTTCTAGCATGCCGAGTGTGGACACACTCACAGACAACGTCACAAATATAATCTGAAAGAGTCAGGATCTATTTTATATTTGTGCGGCATAGAAGCAAATCAGTGTTAACTGATTAAATTAACCCATTGAGTGGCATCACTCGATGGGTTAATTAGTTAATTTAACGAAAAGTTAAGGTATAGCCTTACTTTTTGCTGTTTTTTGCCCATTTATGAAAAATGGCAAAAGTCGCTAAAAATGGACGAAAAGTAAAGGCTATAGCTTTACTCTTTTGCTGTTTTTTGCCTCTTTTTCAAAACTTGAAAAATCGGCTAAAAATGGACGAAAAGTTAAGGCTATAGCCTTACTTTTTTGCTGTTTTTTGCCCATTTATGAAAAATGGCAAAAGTCGCTAAAAATGGACAAAAAGTAAAGTTATAGCCTTACTTTTTTGCTGTTTTTTGCCCACTTAGGAAAAATGGCAAAAGTCGCTAAAAATGGACGAAAAATTAAGGCTATAGCCTTACTTTTTTGCTTTTTTTTGCCCATTTATGAAAAATGGCAAAAGGCTAAAGGCTTAAGCTTTACTCTTTTGCTGTTTTTTGCCTCTTTTTCAAAAATTGAAAAATCGGCTAAAAATGGACGAAAAATTAAGGCTATAGCCTTACTTTTTTGCTGTTTTTTGCTCACTTAGGAAAAATGGCAAAAGTCGCTAAAAATGGACGAAAAATTAAGGCCATAGCCTTGCTTTTTTGCTGTTTTTTGCCCATTTATGAACAATGGCAAAAGTCGCTAAAAATGGACGAAAAGTTACGGCTATAGCCTTACTTTTTTGCTTTTTTTTTGCCCATTTATGAACAATGGCAAAAGTCGCTAAAAATGGACGAAAAGTCTTTGTAAGCATGCATGCTCTGATTAGAAAATCATATTTCATACTTCACCGAACACATGCAAACTGGAGTATGGGTACTAACTACTGCCTAATAGTAGGCTAACAATGAAACCCTGTACCTTGAGGCAGACGTCATTTTAACAGTAGTGCAGCTCCATTATCGAGGTATGTCAACATCTGTGGGTAACCATTAATATAGAGATACATCTGTCTGCAAATGTTGATGGTAATAAATATCCATAACAATCCATAAATGTTTACAATAATCCATTAAAGTACATTGTGTATCAATAGTATCCACAACCACCACTAGCCTTCACTGTTAAAATTTTGGTCCTCATAGTGGTCCCCCATACTTTAAAAACATGACCAGCATCTGTGGCCCCACTTTCTTTTGAGCACGACCAGCAAGAATCTGAAATGGAAGAAATAAAAAGTATTTAATGATGTGGCGGCTTCAATCGAGAATTACCATAGTGAGAATTAATAATAAATAGAAATAATTAATTTCAGAAGAAAATAATTATTTTCATCATATGCAGTACCAGTACATACTAGCCTGCAAATTAATAGAAACATTCGAAGATATAGCTTAGGTATATGAACTACAGTATCATCCAATTAGGTAGCCCCCCCCCCCCCCACTTGATGGTGACATAATTGACTAATTGTTGAAAGGCCCCTTCCATGTGATCATACTTTAAATTAATTAAAAAATGATATGCATTGAACGTTGATACATGTTGAATTTTAACTCAATATATTAAATTAACCCTTGAAGTGGCAATGCACCCAGATGCACCCTACCTTATTAGTTTACTCTGTCTAATGCCAGACGATTTTATTCGTCAGGGGGAGAGTGCTGCCACTCAATGGGTTAATGTGTGAAGTGTGCTATTTATTAACGATTCTTCGGTTGCAGTAACATTTTACATTGGAAATTATTGTTAAAAACGACATGAATGACGTCACCATTGCTCGGTAGACTGATATTATGACGTCATTACAAAATCGGTATCGGGTAGATTATGGCACAAATAATCGGTAATTGATAATTTCCGATTGTTGCACAATCAGTCAATTACCATTGTTTTTTGCCCAACCAACCAATAGCAGTGTAAAGCTGCTCCCATCGATTAATTTTTGCAATCGATTAATCGTTGTCAACAATCGATTAATATTGATTAATAGTTTTGATAATCAATTTGAATATGACATGCTCAATGGTGGTTTGACAGGTTTGTAAAGTGAACTGTTTACTAAATTTTGGGGGTTGCACCAATCAGTATACACGTTTTAAATCCGATTTAAATCACAATTATAGATTGCGCACTTTCTCGCCCTCTTACACTTCACACAAGATTTAGTTGTTTACTTTTGACACTCCTAAGTAAATTTGCAAGACTCAGACTCTTATGCATGATCGGTTTGTTAATAAATTCATCTAATAAACCTGATCAAACAATGGTAAACTTTGCAACGCTGCAAGTGAATTTGATCCACAATGTTTTGAATCAACGAATTTTGCCTTAAGGTTTGTCTTTTTATACTTTAATCACAATCTTGTCGCAATTTTTTTAATCCGGAAAGAAATTAACATCAGTTTCTTTCAATTAATCATTCCCACATCACGCTGTGTGGTGTTATAGATGATCTGATTACTGTAAGTTAAGCATAATCGATTGTGGAAAAATAATCGATTAATCGGGAGCAGCTCTATAGCAGTGTGTTGGTTTAATTACCCAGTCATGATATTACACAATTTACAAAATACAATATACATGTGATGAACCGATCAAGTTTCCTAACGTTCTTGTCCTATTGACTATGTGATCAGTCTTTACAACTACACAAGCCAAGTGGGCAAAGCCCGCAAAGGCATTTACAACATCAAATTGCAGGAGAATATATACCTTGTGTAATGATGGCGTTTTCCTGAGCAACTACTTTATGCAAACTAGAAAGCATTCTTCATTCCCATGGTTAGTGGCTTAGTACTGTAGGTTGTGGTTTCGTTTGACAGGTTATTGCATCCCAACTTGGCACATTGAATAGAATCCGACGATGATGGGTTATATCTTCCTTTGGGGTTCCATCACTGTCAAAACTGTGGCCGATGTGTATTGAATATGGTATCTGGTGCAACATCTGTTGTGACTTAACAATCTTCCAAATTTGGAACAAACGGAAAGCTGTTGATCAATTCTCATAGTTTGCAAATGAACGAGTTAAAGTCTACAACACAGATTAGTCATCACTGTCAAGACTGTAGTTTTGTCACTGTTGTGCATTGATTATTGTCTCTAGTGTGACTTGACATCTCATTGGGGGAATAACAATTTCTTCCAAATTTGTCACAAACGCGAACTGGCATGAATTCTGATGGTTAGCAAAGGAATCGAGTTAAGGTCTATAACGCTGCTGATGGTCCACATGTGTCCTTTGTCATTTTACTTCCGACTGCTTGACGTCTCTTCGAGTCCTTTCTCTACTGTTTGCCTTCAAACTGATCGGTTTTGAGACAGCGGGCAGTCTAAAATGAGTTAGATTGTGTATTGTTAGTAATAAATCATTTCAAACTCAATGATGATGATCTATTCAATGTTTATGACACAGGGTGTGGTCGCTCGATCTAGCCTAATCATAAGCTCATCAGCTGAGACCTAAAAGGTTTGTTTTAGGTGAGAGGGAAACTGAGGTATCCAGAGAAATTAAACATGTGCACATGCAGGAGAGAACCATCAAAATTCTACTGACAAGAGTTTTCACCATAGGAAAATAGCTTTAAGCCCCGTTTACACTACGCTCAATTTTTGGTACGGCACGGATAAAATTGGTACCACTTTTTTGGTTAGGTAAGTAGTCCAAGAACCAAAAAGTGGTACGGTACCAAAAATTGAGCGTAGTGTAAACAGGGCTTAGCTAAATATAACCTGAGTATCAGGCCGTACTTTTTAGGGCACAGGCACGCCTGATCGCGGGCGAAGAGAAAAGTACGGCCTGACACAAAAGCGGCATTTTGCCTGGTTATTCAGTCCAGAATCTGGACTGAGCGCTGATTGGCCAATTAGACAAACGATTTTTTAAATCTGTCATTTGATTGGCTGGTGCTAATTAGATTATACTATTGTTGTTGATATATTTTATAACGATCACAACTACAATTATAGCCGGCCCACTAAACGGCTGAATTTAAATTAAAACTGCAGTAAAATTAGAAAATAATCGCCAATTAGCGAAATATATTGCAAATGTAGCTTATATTAAATCGCCATCAGATTGCACTATCGACTGACGTATAGTTATAAAGTATACTTAATATATATATATATACTTTATAATTATACGTCACTGTTGATAAATACGGCAAGCGCCATGTAAAGCTCATTGTAGTCACTGAAACCTCTGCGGAGGAGAGAGCAATCGGGTGGCGATTTAATATAAGCTACATTTGCAATATATTTAGCTAATTTGTGATTATTTTTGTTAATTTTATAAGTTCATTGCAGTTTTAATTTAAATTCAGCCGTTTAGTGGGCCGCCTATGCTATAATTAGATTGTTATTGTCGTTGTGTGAAATTTAAATTTCTCCTGCGACATTTTGATTGGATACTAAATATAAACTTTGCTGTGGGCGGAAAGCGATCAGGTTAAGTTTTGTGTCAGGC